>JARHVA010003169.1:2052500-2128734 GCA_037957365.1 Torreya grandis
GTTGCCTTCTCTTCAAGGAATGAATATAACAAATTTTTTTGGTGCTACTGGAGAATCTTGAGAAGATCATTTAGAATATTTTAGATTAGTTTGTGTTACTATTGGAATAATTAATAAAAATATTTTCTTAAGATTTTTTGTCCAAATAGTTGAAGAAAAGCTTAACATGCATTTATTATTCTATCTACGAAGGTTATTGATACTTAGAAAGATGTTGAAGATTGGCTAGAGTTTTCCTTTGAGAAATATAAAGAATTTTTTGATCTATTAAATTATCTTGTGAATTTTTATATCGCTCTAGGTGAGACCATTTATAATTTCATTTCCAGGTTCATTAATCTACATCAAAAGATCCTACATAATCTTAGACCATCTAGAAAGTTATCTAGACTTTATCTTTGTAATGCTCTACCTTTAAAATGTAAATTGTATTTAAAAGATAAAGATATTATAAAATATGATGAAACTATAAGATTATGTATTGAATATGAAAATAAGATTAAATTCATTGGTTTTAAAGATAGGTCTTCTATAGGATAAAATTTAGATAATTCAAAAAATTCAAAGGCCATACAAAGTCTAGGTAATGAGATAGTCACTGTTAAAAGATAGATAAATGATAAATCTTCTTCCTCAAATAGAAATAATAAATAAGATATTGTTTATCATTGTAATGTTTTTAAAATAGATCATAATCCATATTCATGTCTTGTTTGTTCTTAAATTTTAATAAATTTATTCAAGAAAAAGATCTAATATCTTAACATCTAGTGTATAATATAAACACTCTTGATGATCCATTGTAAAATGAGAATATTTATGTTGTGAATAATAGAAATAAGGATTATAGTTATTCTCAAAATAATAAAATAGAAAGCAATAAATATTCTTTGTATGATAGAGGAAAAATAGATTCGAATAATGCTAATAATTCAAATGATAATACTGTATAAAATATTACTTTCTCAACTAGATATAATAGTAGTTAATATCAACATTATAAGACAAATTTTAGACAAATTGATGCTAAAAATTATAACATAATTGATGATTTATCAACAATTAAGGCTGAATTCTATTTACTACGTGTAGCTAATCTTCTAGGGTACCTTAATAAGAGTAATAATGTTGTTAAGAATCTTAAATATGATGTAAGTTTACAAGAAGAAGACAATAATGAACACATTTATGCTCAAATTTATGATCCACCTGCTGATTACATTCCTCTTTTTTATGTTAAAATTAAGATCTCCAACAAATTAATTCATAATTATATCTTGGATAAGATGCTTCAAAGAATATAATGCCTAAATAAATTATAGATTAGTTAGGCATATCTTATGAAATGGATAATAAGAAACTTACTAGTTTTGATTCTAGACAAACCAAAAGTTGTGGTAATTTTCATGACATAATCATTAAAATGACATAATATGAAAGTCTTAGATGCATGACTAATGTCCAAGTATCAGATATTCCTAGTGATTATACATTTTTATTATAAAGAGATTAGTCTAAATTAACTGGAGCTTTTATTGGGGAAGATATAGCATGAGTTTCTATTAACAATGAAATTAATTTCATAAAAAGAGAAGATTAGTCTGGTACACCAATTGAGTCACCTTCTTCTTTAAATATTTTTTATGTTGAAACTGGAATTGGGACATATGAATTGTTAAATTTAGATGAACCAAAAAATCAACATGAACAATTATTTAAAAAAACCATTTTATGGTCACTTTACTTTGATGGAGCTTGTTATTAACAAGGTAATGGTGATGGAATTTGTTTTATTTATTCTATAAGTAAAATTTTCTATTATGCATTCAAATTATATTTTGAAAATACTAATAATATAATAGAAGTTAAATCATTATGCTTGGGATTGGAAAAGGCTATAGAACTTAACATTAAGAATTTAGAAGTTTTTGAAGATTTAGAATTAGTTGTTAGACAAGTTCATAAAATATATAATTGTAACCAAACTCATCTACACCACTACACATAAAAGGTTTGGTTATTACTTGAAAGTTTTGAGGCTTTTAACATCAAGTATATTATTTAAAAAAAAATTATGTAAGAGTTAATAAACTTGTTTTTTCAATCAATTTAACTCTAAGTGAGACTAAACCTACTACAGACTTTTCTCTTTATAAAATTTTGCATCCTAAGATTCATGATTTAAATGAAAATTTACCAATTTTTAGTTATGTTGAATATATAGATTCATTCATTAAAGGCAATTATTTTGATCATGGTAATTATGTACCAAATTATGGAGATTATTTTCAATTAAGTACTAATAGATTACCTACTGGTTTGGTAAGTTGAGAATCTATGTTCACCCCTAATGATCAACTTAAAATATTTATAATGGAAGAACCATCAAGGATAATCATAGGATAGACATTTCCTATCCATTAAGGCACTAAATAAGATCCAAAATTTGTTTATCTAAGAATTCAGGGTACTACAAGTGAGAAGGTTAAATTCTTTAAATTGTTTAAATAGTTCATTAATGTTTTTGCCTGGACATATAAGGATCTTAAAGGTTATGATATTGAAATTATTAAACATGATATACCTATTAAGCCTAGTATCAAACTTGTTAGCTAGAAAATATGAAAAAATGACCCTTTATTAGAAGACACCATTAGTAAAGAGCTGGACAAGATATTTGATGTTGGTGTCATTTCTTCTATAACATATTCAAAATTAGTAGCTAATCTAGTTCTAGTTAAGAAGAAAAATGATGACATTAGATCATGTGTTGATTTTAAAGATCTAAATAAATCTAGTTTTAAAGATAATTTTCCTCTACCAAGTATAGATTAGATTTTATAGAAAGTTTTAAGATTAAAAATGATGTTTTTATTAGATGGATTTTCTGGTTATAATATTTTTTTTGTAAATCATGAAGATAGACATAAAACTACTTTTACCTCTTGTAGAGGTACTTTCACTTATAATAGAATGCCTTTTGGATTGATGAATATAGGAACTACTTTTTAGAGAGAGATGCATGTTACTTTTGATGATTTCATTGACATTATTATTTAAGTTTATTTACATGATCTTACTATTAATTCTAAAAAAAGGAAAAAGAATTTAGACCACCTTCATGAAGTATTCACAAGATGTATAAAATTTGGTATTTATTTGAATCTAAAGAAATTGGTTCTTGGTGTTATCAAAGGTAAGTTGTTAGGACATATTATCTCAAAAGATGGTATATCTATTGATCTCGAACATGTTAAAGCTATTAAATAACTACCACCTCCTAAAGATCAATCTAGTCTAAGGTCTTTCTTTGGTAAGATAAATTTTGTTAGAAAATTCATCTTAGATTTTGTTGACAAGTCTAATCTTTTACAATTATGGTTTAAGAAAGACAAAATATATATTTAGGATGAAGGAGCTAATTTAGCTTTTAATTATGTTAAAATGTCATTGAAAGTGCTCCAATTCTTTCTAAACCTAATTTAAATAAAGCATTCATTATTTATCTTAATTCTACTAAAAATACATTGGAGATGTAATAAATCAAAAGTTTGAAAATAATGAAGAAAAACCAATCAGTTACATGAACCAAGTTTTAAAAGATGCAAAAACTAGGTATCCCCTTATTTAGAAATTCATTTTCTCATTAGTTTTATCTTTGATTAAATTTTGATATTTATTTATGGGAAACAAAGTTTTTTTTCAATCTAATATGCATATTTTGTCTTGTCTTTTAAAACAATCAACCATTCAGGGAAGACTTGATAAGTGGATTTTATGCGTTCAATAATATGATCTTGAATTTGAAACTTCCAAAATAATCAAAGGTAACAAATTGGTAAAACACTTAGCTAAAAATGCTTCTTCAGACATTAATGTCTTAGTTTTTTTAGTTGATGAAAACATAAAAATAAAACCACATTTAAAGACCATCAAGATTGCTGATTTTTCTAAAAAAAATTAAGTTTGGTCTTGAAATGAATGAATAGGACTATTTATTGGCTAAAGATGATTGGTACCATGACTTAGTTTATTATTTTAAAAATGATTTATATCATAATAACATAGATAAAAAATCAAATACATTCCTTAATATTAAAGGCTTTAAATTTATGTTAAAAAAACTCTATTTTATCACAATAGAGATGGAGTTTTGTTGAGATATCTTACACATGATCAGACATAGAAGGTTCTTAGAGGCTGTCATGAATGAAACTATGGTAGAAATTATTCTAAAAAATTAACCACTTATAATGTTTTAAGATCAAGTTATTATTGGCCCAATCTATTTCAGGATGCTTTAAGTTAGTTTGTTCTTACATGCTTTGTCAATTATTTGTTGGAACAGATAAATTGTTTGTAATGCCTTTAAACCCTATTATTCCTAAAAACCTTTTACAAAATGAAGCATTGAATTTTTTTCAAATATTCAGCCACCTTAATATGTAGGTTATAAATATATTTTAATATCCACATATTATTTCACTAAGTGGTTTGAAGCCAAAACACTTAAGAGTTTAGTAACAAGTGAAGTGATGTCTTTCTTACAAATTAAAGTTTTTCTATATTTAGAGTTTCTTATAAGATTATTTTATATAATGGACCTCAATTTGTTTCAAATGAATATATAGAATTTTTAGTAAAATACTCCATTATATCTAGTCATTCATCTATGTATTATCCTCGGGGTAATGGACAAGTTGAGTCCATGAAAAAAAAATTGATTTTAATTATGAAGAAACTAGTTTATGATAATAAAAGAAATTGGCAACTCAAAAATTTAGAAGCTTTATGGGTTTATAGGACTATTGTTAAGATAAAAATTGGTTATTCACCTTTTATGTTAGCATATGGATTTGAGGTTACCTTGTCAATAGAACTCCATATTTCTTCAACTGAGACTACTTTACAATATGTAGCTAAAGATACAAATTTCATTGAACAAATATTGCATGATTTAGTATCTCTTGATGAATATAAATCAAAAGCATTGTATAAATTTAAAAATGTTAAACAAAAAATAAATAAGTTTTTCAATAAAAAGGTTTCTAACAAAAGTTTTAATGTTGGTGATCTAATCTTATATTAAAATAAAGCCCACGAAGATCCTAGAAAATACCAAAAGTGTTATTTATTATGGCTTGGGCCCTATAGAATTACCATAATTATTAGAAATAATGTTTTTCATTTTAAAGATATTAAATAAAATTAGATACGTTATTTATTTAATGACCATCATTTGAATTTGTTCTATGATTAACTTTATTTTTGTTGTTTCTATTCTTATTTTTTATTTTCGTTTGGCTTCCTATTTTTTTCTTTACTTTGTTGTTTTGTTTGTTGTTTCTATTTTGGCTTATTTTTTGTCTTGATGTCATGTTACTTTTGAAATTAAAAATAAAGGTTTTAAATGGAAAAATGTCACATTATGAAGGAAGATTATAAGGAAGCTACAAATTTGCTTTAAGTATCAATTTATTTTCAAAAGTTACTCTTACAAATTAAATATTTGTAATTAATGAATAATATATATTGAGTTGTATTTAGTTGTTAAAATGTTACTTCATTTTCAAATTTTATACTTAAGGCATTTGTATTATATTTTGCATCCAACCTAAACTTCCCTCTTTTATCATTCCTTTTCTTTGTGCCATGCTAGCCAAATAATCCATCCCTTGATGAAATTCATTATTTAAGAGGATCATGCTTAGCTACTTGAGAATTGATTTTATTGGATCACACTCTCAAGAAAATTATGGCTTTATCAATAGGTATTTCTTTTTACTCAATTTCATTACATAAAATTTACTATCAATGTCATTAGTGTTATGCCTATTTTTCACACCCGCTCAATTTTTCTAAAATCAATACTTTTTATCATAAAAATGACTCAATCATGAAATCTAAAACTGTGTCAAGGACCTGATCAATTAGTAATTTATTTGAATACATATTTTTTATTATAAATTATTAATAATTATTTTATAAATCCATGTTTATATTTTTGAGTGGTTTCAAAAATCATGGTGGATAAATGAATAAAATGCACATATATATTTGTGAATGTGATCAATTGTCTTATTTTTCAGTCATAATTAGGTCATAAAGAAATATTTTAGTTGGGAATGATTTTAAATTTTGAATTACATATATTTGATCTTATTAAATATGCATTATCATAATTGTTTTATAATATTCATTCAGTTTGATTAGTTGGATAGTTTGTGGTGATTATTTGGCATACTTGAGTAATGTGATTCTTGGTTCAAAATAGACCATAAGAGTACATTATGATTATCACAGTTTGAAAACAATAAACTTGCTAAATCAATGCATTTATTTTTTGGAAGCTCCTTATAGACATAGATCCAATTAATGTTTATTTTGATTTTCTTTGTGATTCAATGGACATTTAAAATTATTGACATACTAAAGTAGAATGGTACTTTACTTAGTTAGTTGTGAAGATATAAAGGAGATCTTAGGTTCTAAGTGTTTAATTTCATAACGTATTGTTAAATTCCTAATAATAAATTTCTTAAGCCTAAGCTTTAAGGTGATAATTTAATTTTGAAACATCTGCTTAGGGTTCAATAATCCTAAGTCATTGCATTGTTAAATCTCTTCAAAACATAGTGTTAAGGCCTTGGAATTTACAAAGGTATAAGGGATCATTGTAGAATATAATTATTTCCAAAAGTCTAAAGATGTTGTTTCAAAAGGCTATTAAATTCATTCTAAAATATATTTAGTATATCCATTAGCATAATGAGTTGGTGTCTAATTGGAAACATGACCCATTGTAGCATGGTGATTTGGTATAGACATTTAATAAGAAGCATATTCACTACTTTGAGATCATCATGGGATATTTGACAATAATTGAGATTTAATATAGATCATGTCTACCTCGAATGATGAAAGTTGGTTATGGTTTAGTATGGAGAGTTATTCATTACTAAATTTAAATATGTCGATAGAAAAGATGGTAGGATCACTAAAGTACACTCTAGTTTTAATGATCTAATAGGAAGTGAGCATCTAGCCAAGCTGGTTATGATAGAAGGTGGAAAAAATAAGTATGTTAAGTTTTTTAGTTTGTGTTCATTTGGAAAATCTTATCATGGAAGTGAAGCTCTAGCTAGGGGATTTTTGAGTTACAAAGAAAGCTTTGTTGAAGATTTTGGCTTGAAAGGTCTCAAAGTGCATTTATAGGTATGTTTCATATAGTTTAGAACAAATTTGGAAGATATTCATGGTGATTTTAAATGATATAAATCATTTGTTAGTTGCATGAAAGAAATGAGTTCTATTTTGCATAGATATTCATTAAAGGTTTAAGATAGTTTCAAACAATTTACTTGGTTTCATGGTGAAAATATTAGCTTTGGTATTAATATATTTTGATGGTTTTCATGTGATTCAAGATTTGAATCTTGAATGAATATTGATGATATCTTATTTCTAGTTTTTGATATATTCTAGATCTTTGAAAGAATAGATATTTCTTTGGTTCGAAGCCTGATGTTTGAAATACAAGGAGTGTGGATTTTAATACATAGTATTAGTGATTTCTAAATTAAATTTATTTCAAAGGGTTTTTCTAAAAAGTTGTTTGTGGTGCATGCATTTCTAGTTTTAGTCTTGACACAAAGTTCATATACAAATTATGGACCTATTTCCTTGAATGTATAAGATTTCACTTTTTTGAGGCTTTACTTTTTCAAACCTATTTTGAAATTATGCCATAGTATATTTTAGAACATCTGTGTTTAAGGTTTTTTATTGGATTCTGAGTTTCATGGATAAATTTTGTTCATTTTTGTGTATATACTTGGGATATCTAAAGAATTATGGTGCATGCATATTATGAAGATTAAGAAGTGTCAAGGTTTTGATGTATCATGAATTGCATTTTAGCTTTGGTTATTTATGTGTAAATTTTCGATCTTGTATGCCATGGTTATCTTAGTAGGGACAATTTATGATTATCTATTTATTGATTTTGAGTTGATTAAATGCTAAAGAAATTTGAATAAATATACTCAACTGTCATGCAAAGGGATATTTTAGAAGGTTGTCAATATATAAATATGATGGTCTTGAGGTTATGAGTTTTATCTACCAATTTTGGTTGTAAGTGATTTTAAGAGGTTAGATAAAAATGAGATTTTTGTTGAAACTATATCTTAGTATTTAAGTTTTTAGTTTTATCTTGAAATTGGATATTGAAGTTATAGTGCCTTGATGAACCCAATTAGTTTTCAATTGAAATTTATATGAGGATTATATTTTGGAATAAATAATGTTGGTTTAGATATCATTTGATGATTTCCTTTTATAAATATTATACTATAAATCATGTGTCTTTAATTTTGGATTGGTTTACAGTTGATTTCACGGAGATTAGAATTTCATGAAGATATTTTTAAATAAAATTATGACATTTGAGGGTTCAAATGGTAATTGGATGCAGTTAGAATATTTCAATTTGTGATACAATTTATTTTAGTTTTGTTGAGAGGTGACTATGTATTGTATATTTAGTTATTTTTTTTTTGAATGGGCATTTGTTGACTTCAGTCATCAATTTTAAGTGTATTTTAGATTGTTAAAATGTCTAGATGGGATCACCCTGGGTCATCTAGGAGCAATGATGATAGAGGATGGGGCCAGAGTTCTAATAGTAATATTAATCAATAGAATTTTAATATAATGGCCCTTGGCATGGTTTTTGGGCTAAAAACTTTGGTCCCAGATTCCATAGAGGTACTAGGATGTCCATACATTTTGATTCCTCAAATCTCAAATTTTGGAATGTCTTAAATAATTTTTGTTTCAATCCAATCAATAAAGGCCATAAAAGAAACATAGGTTTTTTTGGACATAGGTTTGGATCTAGAACCACCTCATAAATTAGTTGTTCCTACTATTTTGAAAATAACCCACAACATTTACCAATTCATTCTCTTAATTTTGAGACAATTAAACCTATTGTTGATCCTCCTCCTTCTAATTAGGCCACCTAGCTTGAAATTGAGATGGTTCATGCCAAAAACTATGTGAATCAGGATATTTTGTCAATTTTATATGAACCTTGACCTTCTCATCAATAGCCTAATATGAAATGTAAGTGGTTAGGTCTAGAATCTCCCCATAGTAAGCATGTTATGAAATTCAAAAAGTTGAGTTTGGGAAAATGTGGTTATGTTGGTAGGATATGCATAATGGATATTCTCCCTTCCACTATAGAGAAAAGAGAAGATATTCAAACTTAATATGATATTCCTATGGAGGTTAGAATGTTTAAGAGGATCAAGTTGGAAAATGTTGATGGCATAAGTGACTCCAAAATAAAGTTGGTACAGTTTCTTGCAATATAAATTAATTATAATTTGTATGTTAATGCAGAGGATAAACTAGTGACTGAAGTGCTTTCTGATTCAAAGTACTATTGGACTTCTAGGGGATAGAATTATTTTCAACTAAACTTTTACATATCAAAACTTTATAATTTTAGTTTGATACTTTACTATAGATTTTGGTATTTTTGATGATAATATGTTGGGAAGTAATAAAAGACTTAATTTTTGATATACATACATACATATATGTCTGCCTATGTTAATTGAAGAAATGGATTATAGTTTAATATAAATGGAATTTTATTAATGTTTGACTTATCTATTTTATAGTTGATATGTGTATTCTACTTTAATATTTGATGAGGGTCCCCACCCATTAATGCTATGTACCTAGGGATATAATATATTGATGTATATGGGTTGATGGAGATGCCGACATGTGGCACACATCCCCTTAGTTATATGGGTATAATATATTAAGATAATAGAATGACTTGTGGAAGTAGTACATTGGGTAATGGTCGGCCTACATTGGGATTAGGAGGTTATCCATCCATGGGTTAGATAGATGTATATATATAGGAGATGATTATCATGGTAAACATATCAAGTAAGCATTGAGTCTTCTATTTTAAGAAGATATTGGAGGTTGTCCCCTCGAAGAGACATTCTAGATTTATTCCTTCCTAAAAAATTATTATATGGTGTTTCCCTACCTTAAGGTTATTTTTGTATATATTGCATCTTAACAGTGGTATCAGAGCTTCGATTTGGGCAATTTGTGGAGTGAAACCCTACTTTTTTTTTGAATCATCAATAACTTTTTATTTGTTGCAAATTTCTCCACAAATATTTTACTAGATATGGAAAATATTTCAGATAAGTCATAGTAAAAAAAATGAGATTTTTTGATTCATTTTGAGGGAGTTATTGCTATTTTAGGGTTTATAATAATTTCACTATATCTTCCGAAATATAAATAATTTTTATTCAAAATTTTTACGAAATATTTAAGAAGATATATGAGAATTACAGTCAAATTTTTAGAATTTTTTGAGTTGCTTATAGTGATTTGTTGCTATTTTATTGATGAGTTATTGACATTTTAGGGTTTCATGAACCCTAATTTTTTTAAGGATCATGGAGTTGCAAATATTTTCAGGGGAAGATGATATTTATGTTAAAGAATGGTGGCTCCTTTTGGAGAATCATTTTACAAAAACTTTTGGGCATAGACGATTACTTCCTTTTTTATCTAGGCCTACACTACATTGGTTTGATCAATTAAGCTGTACAGAAAGGTTTTCTTCATGGAAAGAAATGAAACAGATCTTTTTAGATCGTTGGGCTATGAAACAAGAAGTAGAAAAAGAAGATACAATGGAAGAAGAAGAAGAAGAAGAAGAAGAAGAAGAAGAAGAAGAAGAAGAAGAAGAAGAAGAAGAAGAAGAGGAGGAGGAGAAGGAGGAGGAGGAGGAAGAAGAAGAAGAAGAAGAAGAAGAAGAAGAAGAAGAAGAAGAAGAAGAAGAAGAAGAAGAAGAAGAAGAAGAGAATGATGATGATGATGATGATGATGATGATGATGATAATGATGATGAAGAAGAAGAAAAAGAAGAAGAAGAAGAATTGGATGATAAAGGTTCAAATTATTTGGCTCCAAAGAAATCTGAGTCAATTTTTCAATTTCATGGATGCATTCAAAATAAAAGGGTTATTGTGTCCATAAACCCTACCAGTAAGTATAACTTCATCAACATGAATGTGTCCAAGCATCTACATGTTCAAGCAAAGAATATCAAAGAGGTTCAAGTAGATGGTAAGAATATTTAAATGTTTGAAGATCTCAAGCTCATTATGGAAAAATATGTTTTCCATTCAATTTTTTATGCTTTGGATATGGATGATGTGGATATATTTCTTGGATATCCATGGTTAAAGAATTTGGGAACAATGAATATTAATGTTCAGAAAAAGTTCATGAAGTTTTGGTATAGGAAAAAGAAGATCACTTTACAACATATCATAGTGAAAAAGGGACCAATAACAATCCAGGTAGATCATGAGGATGAGAAGGAAATAGGTGATAAAGAACATGATGAAGATTCAGATGATATAGATAAAGACACACTACAAATAAGCACTTCATCTACTCAAGAGACAAAGAAGGAAAAGGTGGAAGAGGTAGAAGCAAAGGTGGATAAGGTCAAATTTTTGGAAACGGTTGAGGTATATAGACACCCACATCATCATGAGAGGAAACAATCATGGAACTAGGTGAGGAAGTGTCATAATAACAATCATTTTGTCTATACAAGAAATAAAATTTCCAATCATTATGGATATGTATGGAATCCAAAGAAAAAATACTATGGCACATGGAATGAATGGGGAAATCATTATGACTATGCATGGAAGAATACCTACTATTGTCATGGTTGGAATCAGAGAATTACAGTAGAATATGGTACATGGAATAAAAAGATGAGTAATTATGCTGGGACACCAAAGCAATATAATTATGATCATGAATGAAATCAGAGGAGCACAAATGAATTTGGAAAAAAAACTTGGAGAGCTATCACTTGCCAAGATCACATTTGGATGGCTAGATGATCAAGATTAGAGACAAGTGTGCAATGATTTGAAGCACACTCATTATTTGGTTTCTTCCTATGTTTCGGGGATGAAAAATGTCAAAGAGGGAAGTAATTCTATGTACCTAGGGATATGATATATTGATGTATATGGGTTGGTGGAGATCCCAACATGTGGCACACATCCCCTTAGTTAGTTATATGGGTACAATATATTAGGATAATAGAATGACTTGTGGAAGTAGTACATTAGGTAATGGTCAGCCTACATTAGGATTAGGAGGTTATCCATCCATGGGTTAGATAGATGTATATATATAGGAGATGATTATCATGGTAAACATATCAAGTAAGGATTGAGTCTTCTATTGTAAGAGGATATTAGAGGTTTTCCCCTCGAAGAGACATTGTGGTGTTATTCCTTCCTAAAGGATTATTATATGGTGTTTCCCTACCTTAAGGGTATTTCTACATAAATTGAATCTTAACAGTTAAGATTAGTTTCTAGTCTATATTTAAAAACATGATCAATTAAGACTTTTTAAGTCTTAATTAAATATATCCTTAACCTATAACTATTTATAATTAATTAACTTTAAAATTTAATTAGTTAACATAAACTAATAACTAACTAAAGTTAGCTATAAATTATTTTTCGACTAAGTTTGAAGCATAAAAGGAGATGAAGGATTCATTTGAAGATAGAAAAAGTATTGAAGACTTATACATTTTATGAAGTCAATAATTTATCTCTCTTCTTTCTATGCAACTTCTCTAAGATAATATGAATTTTACAGTTAGACCTAATGATATTTTATCTGATGGTTGATTAATTACTTAGGCAATAGAAGTATATCTAGTTTTAATTATCATTTTTGATATATTATCTGATGTTTGATAAGATTAACATCTTTTGATGATTGTTATTTGTAGTCATATACATAAATTATAAGTATTCAACCTGAATAATGATGAACATTTCACTATTTTGTGACATTTCATTGATCTATTTTGATTATAAAGTTGTCACTCAAGTTATTGTATAGAAAGATGTTGGTTTTCTCAATAAAATCTATCATTTCTATTAAGATGATTCTATTTTAAGACTAACACACTTTATTGTACTTTATATTGACTCTAATTTTATTATAATTTTATCTTTTATATTTTATTAATCTAGTTTCTATTTCTTTTCTTAGCTTATTTATCTTCTATCTGTTTAGTTTTCTATTTCATTTTTGCTTTCTTTTATTAGTTTTTTAGATTAATACATTTATTTCTTGCTTAGATTGGATAATTTAAATAGGTTGTTTATTTAATTATTTCTTTTCTTATATTTCTATTTTAGATTTTGAGTTCTTTCAGTGGTTAATCTTAATCTTAGATTAGATTCTAAGTTTGTTTAGATTTTTGATTAATAGTATTATTTCTATTTTAGTTTAGACTTGTTAATTTATTATTAATAGTTGTTTTATAGTTAGTTAGATTATTTGAGTTTAGGTTTAGTCTTAGATTATTTTATTTGAACTTTAATCCTTTGTTTTTTTCATATTTTAGTTTTTTTTTTAGTTTAGACTTAGTTGTTTTAAATATTTTATTATTTATTTATTTGCTTAGTTGTTTTATGTTCTCTTTTTGTTTAGTTAGTTTGTTAGTTGTTGTTTGTTGTGTCTCTTTTGTTTGTTTATGTGATTGATTATCTTTTATATTATCTCAAATATGTTTATGTATATTTTAGTTTGTCCTTTTGAGGTTAACTTTGAAAATATTACAGTAAGAAACAAGATATTATTTGAAATATATCTATTGAATTAGATTTCTATTATTCAGGAGATTATCTAATTCGTAGGTTGTCTATGTAAGATATAATAGATTACATATTATTATTTAAATTGATTCATAATTAGATAAAGTGTATTTATGATTGTTATAATGGAATATGTTACATTTGATGACTTATTAATTTTTTCCCAGAACTTATAAAAACCCTCACAGCTTTAAAATCATTATTGAACCATTAGAACACCATGATTAGACTGTTATGATTCCACCTTGAACTTTTAAATAGGTAAAAGGGTTGATTCATTAATGGTACAATTTCCATCATTCACATAGACTAGTCTAGTGGTTTCTATCATGTAGCCCAGGCATAAAGGCATTGATTTGACATAGGAGATTGATTGCTTGGTCATAAGAGTGTAGTGTAAATATCCTTCCATTTTAGATAGGTTTTCACTATAGACTATCATTAATCTATAGTATTGTTGAATCCTAAGTGGTCTTTCAATGTACTATGACATAATGGAAACATATATTCAAGACATATGGCTTTATTTGAATAAGAGATGATCTTTGGCCCAAAGAGCAATCTAATGGATTGGAAAAAAATTATTAGACACAAAACAACATCTACAGGGGCCCCTTTTATTCTCAAAATGGTAACTAAAGTCCTTAATGTTGATAGCATATGGGAAAAGGTAGTTTGGGTGTTGGATTAGCATTAGGCATGATATGAATGAGTCCAAACAACTATGAAATGATATTGATAACTTCAAATAAATACCTAGGCATGAAACACAGGACTAAATCATGCACCTTCACCTATAGGAACCTCATTCTCCTAAGGTGAATACACCTACATTCAACTCAATCTATAGACTAGGCAAGGCAAGTGGTGAGAGATTATAAGTTATGGGAATAGATATGTTTTGAAGGTGATCAAATAAATTTTATAATTATTATAAACATTTGTAAATGATCTCTATAGGTAATAAACAATACAAAGTACTACTTTTCAAATGCCATGTTTAGCCTATCTAGACCTTGCACGCAATCACAGACCCAATGACCAATTAAAGAGGTTCAAATTTTTGAAGGTGATATAAGTATTGTCTATCCTTATAATTTGGTGTATAATGTCATAAATAATTGTTATAACCCACCATGGTATCATTTTATCCTTGGAAATAGGGGAGATGCCCTCTATTTTGTCTTAGATAGAGGGTACTCCAAGTAAAAGTAAAGATTGTAATTATAGTGTCTAGATGTTGTAAAGGTAACATGAAGAGTATTGGCTGATGAAAGATGATGTGGAATGTTGAGTTGAGCATGAACCAATGTGGATAAAAACTCATGGTCCTAATAAAGCATTTAAAACCAGAACTTGATAAAACCATCCTAAAACCCTATCTTTGACCTGATGGAGAAGAAACTATTAGAGATGCACTAAGAGGGGATAGTTTGGCCTAAAAAATTGTTCTATACTTGTTTAATAGTATCCCATTCTCTTTCCCATATAATTGGTTTGTACCCTACTTGTAGGAACATGGTACAAAATATGGTTTTTTTATATGTTTGTGATTATTTTACAAGTATAAAAGAAGACGAAATGGTGAGAACCATTAGATGAGGTTAATTGATACCTATTCTAACTCTAAATGATCATTTTTTACCATAGTTGTGAATAAAAGGTCCTCTACTAAGTCATTCATTTTAGTCAATCTTTGACATCCAATGAGAATGAGGAGTGACTACCAAGTGAGAGAATGAGAAGTTAGTTTTTGGATCTTTTTAAAGTCTAAATCATGGATTAAAAAGCAAGGGAACTCTATAAAAGTGTCATAAAACCTCTTCCATGGATTTGGTTGAGAAACTTAAGGTCACTTGGGTGATAAATGTGAAGAAGGAGGCCTAAAAGACCAATTAGTGACTATAGATGGTGAATACAAGTGTCTAGAATATGGATAGTAGTTAGGGACACATATCATGAATATAATGGCATGTTTATAACCACCCTAATATATTTAATATGTGTCAACTCTCCCTAACCTAGTTTTAAGTGCTCAAAATATCATTCATGATGAAGGCAATTTCATAAAGGTTAGTTGAAGAGTCTCTGCACCAGTTTGGAGAGGTTGCCATAGTTCATATAGACATTTGTCCAAGGAAACCTTCATGGTCTATTTCACACTCCATTCTCATATAATGTAACTATTTTTCATGCCTTAACGTTTGGCATTATGAAATTTTAACTTATTTCAATCTCTCTCTTCTCACACATTTTATAAATGCAAGCCATTTTAGATCTTGTATTAAGTTCTACACCTAGTATGGTGAAGCATTGCTAGTTTGATATTGTACTTTGCCTTTGAGATAATATATGCAATCTAGTTTTGAGTTCACAAGACATCTTATCTAAGCCTGTGAAGTGGTTTATAGTTAAAATTCAAGTGATTATCATATATCCTTGATTTCTCTCAACCCTTTCATGTTTGATGTAAGTAGTCCTCTCTCTAACACGTCACATGAAGTGGAGCTAGTTCATTTGTCCATCGTAAGTGTAATCTAACCTCTAATTTACTCACATTGAGTAGTTTAATGTATATTACCTCTATGTTTTAAATGCTACTGTTAGATCAATTTAAGATTCTAAGACTAGTGTTGTGAGTCATGTCTATTAGTGAAATGGTATGGTAGTCTGGTGGAGATCTTTCTAGTGTATTACCTAATTAGAGTAGGTTATTTTCATGTCAC
Organism: Torreya grandis; assembly: GCA_037957365.1. Classification (NCBI taxonomy): domain Eukaryota; kingdom Viridiplantae; phylum Streptophyta; class Pinopsida; order Cupressales; family Taxaceae; genus Torreya; species Torreya grandis. Next base: position 2,068,993 of record JARHVA010003169.1, read on the forward strand.
TTTTATCCCTTTTAATATAAGAAAATAGTTAGTGTAGGTGATAATCATTCAAGGATCAATCTAGGGAGATATCCCTTAAACCTATATGTTGACCTCTACCATAGGCAACCCACAAACCTAGAGGTATTTCAATGTTTTCCAAATCCTAGAATAGGCTTGAACAACTAATCTAGGGTACAAGATTTATTGACAACAGTAATTGAGTGTCTTCATCTTCAAGGGTTATCAAATTTATATCTCAATAATAATACACCTCTTACCTTTAAATAAATCATATGCCTCCATCTTTAAGGATGTGTTCCTTGAGATAACCTATAATGAGATGGTCTTTTGTCAAGGTATAATCATAAAATCATGTGTTCTTGATGTAAAAGATTTTAAGGAGGTCAACAAATGATTTTGGAAGGTATCTAAATGGATATAAAATCTTGATTCATCTTAATAAGATTGTTTACATGACATATCAAAGACCATGCTCTTTTAAGACTCAAGAGATCACTCATAGGCCTAATTGCATAAATGTTTCCCATGGAATTTATTGAATAAGGATAATAACAACATGGAATATGAAAATGAATAGAGGGTTCATGATGATAAATAGGTTTGTGTAAGAGAATTAAGTAGTTTCACATCACTCTCTAACATTTTCTAAAGATAATAGTGACATTTATGAAATCAAAAGATCCAATTAGGCCTTATATGCCTTAATGTCATACTCATGCATGTGTGTCATGATCAGAAGAGACTTGTGATGGATATGTGTGCACAAATAAGTTTGTGGAGAGAGAATAAATAAAAACTTATATACTAATTATATAAATCAGTTGAACATATATAATTTTAATCAAATGCTAACTAAGGCTCCATGAAGGTTCTTAAGGTGACATCAAGATAACATAAAAAATGAGGAAAACATCATTATTTGAGATACGAAGTAGAGGTGTGATGAGGTGTTGGATTGTTGTAAGAGACTACATTTGGTGTGCTTGATCATTAAAATTACTAGGGTCAAGTAATAAATGTGGTTGTATTAGTCAACCACTCAGTGAGTTACAAAGTAGGATCATAAATAAGGTCCTTAAAGCACACTTTAGTATTATTTAAGGTTTGTTTACAAATTTTAAGGTAATAAAATATATCTAATATTAATAAACTTTGAGGTTTGTATAAGAACTCATAAATATCATATCAATATTTTTCAAAACAAATGTGATGTCATCCTACCATCTTGAACCCTTGGAAAACTAACAAAGAGTTTATTTGCCTATTGTGGAAGATTGAGGTCAATTTGGAAAATTTAAGGTTTTGGTATTAATTTTGTTTTAGTTTCAGGTTGAAGACACATATGTTATAATAGGTGAATTAATATTGAAAATATTTTGAATACATCCCACATATTTATGTTATCTATAAATAGGAAAAAAGGACCAAATAATCATCTACATCCAGGTTGTCAATATAGTCATCTAATATCATATTTTTATATTGAGGCATTATTTTGATATAAATGTCTAGGGAGAGAATAAATAGTGAAAAAAGTGAAAATAACCTAGTTAAGATATTATAAAATTCAAATCCTAACATGCAATGACTTTTATCTCTTCACCTATAGCCATACCATGAACAATGATAACAGTTATAGACTTAATGAAGATTGTTCAAGCTTGCTCTTAAAGGTTGGGAATTTTCACAAATATTTGAATTGTAAACAAGGAGTTTGAGGTATGAAATTCATTGAGGAGGTTTATAGAACCTATTTAAAATATCTTCAATTTTCAAAACTCATAAATAGTGAACGATAATGGTAACATAATCATGATAGTATAGTCAAGCATGTGTATAAATGAATGAGAGAAGCGTGCTTAAAAACTAAGATTTGAGGATCATAAGAGGGGTTAAGTCATATGTTAATAATTTAAAAATATTCACAAGTCATGAATATATTAACTATGAATGTATTTTTGACCTATGATTATACCTTAAATTCAAAATTCCACCTACAACCAATCCTATGTAAGCTTCTCAAGAAGCTTGTGTATGAAGATTATATAATGTGTGAAATACAAGTTGAGTATAATGAGAATAATGTGGTAATGTCATGATAATATTAATAAACCCATTGAAAAATCTCCCAGTGAGTAAAATACATTTAAAGGTTGTTAAGACTATGTAATGCTTCTTTTAGGCTTGACAAGCTTGACTACATTCCCACAAACTTATTCAAATTGTGCGTGAAGATAGTAGAATTTGCAAGTTTATAAGAGAATTTTTAATTTGAAAAGATAAAATATGGTTATTAATAGGTTTTATAATTATTTAATGATCATTAAACTAAAATAGTGAAGGAAAAATAATAACATAGGCAATTAGGGTCTCTTATAATTTTAAGCTCCTAAACCCTAGGCATAATCAAATGGATAATATAGTAGGATTATGGAGACAAGTGGTGAATATTATAATTTTAACATGGTAATTAAAGTGTCACATACCCAATTAGGGTGTTTTTAGCTAAATTAAAACTCCAAAATTTCACTTTTAGACATGAATTCTCTTTTAGATTTCACACATACAGTCAGCCAACCCAAGAGGTCTTTTTGTGAAACTCATAAGTCCAATAAGGAGATTCATGGGATAAGATGGATATTATAGATGATATGTATGTATTAATAATCCATTTTCATGTTAATATTTTTATATTTAAAACCCTACAATCTATGAATATTTGAGAAGAGCGCTGGTAGTCACAAAATGCATATTCAGCCACTTGAAGGTCATCTTCTTATGCTTAGATATTTCTTGACAATTTTCATGGGAGATTAGGCCCATAGTGTATGTTTGATGGGTCTCCCTACTCCCACTTTCTATTATATTTTTGGTATTATCACTTTATACTTTATGAACCATCATTAATATGGTAAACTACTAAAACCCTTGTTAAACCCTCCTAGAGGACTTAATGAGAGAATGAATGATTATAATGAATTAAAATGGAATGATTTAACCTAAAAATGAACTTTATGATATTTTTATGTGTCATTAAAACCTTCACATATCACTTGAAGGTATAGTTGCAGGTATGGGTGTACAAAATAGGCCTAAAATCATAGTTATATGTGTGTTTGTGAATAAAGAAGGTATGAAATGGCCTCCAAACTAGGTATATAGATATATAAATACTTAATAAAGGTTTAAACCCATTTAATTACCTATTCAAGCCTCCTAATAAGTTATATGAGCTTTGAAAGTTAGTAACTTAGTTAAGAAGAGAAGAATACACTATTTTGCAAGCTAAAATGCCTATATGCAGGCCTACAAACTACTTCAAAAGACATATCCTCACTAGGTTGAGCTGTAATAAGGTATTTTAGACCTAATAAATCCTCTTCCAAGTATCATAACCTATAAATGTTTTGAAAAACACTTAAAATGTCTCTTAAGCATGCATAAGCTCCTAGGCTAAGGTTTTAGCCTTTTCATGGTTCACATATCTATACAAGGCTCTAGACCTTCAAAATTGACATAGAGCATATTCAAGGCATGGGTAAAATAAACCAAACACTTCTTCTAGTTTTCACATGTTTGGGAGGCCTATCGAGTAAAAACTCAATTTTTTAGTCTTAGAGGCCTAATTGAGACCTAATTAGGGAAAGAGATTAGATGAAAAAGTATACTTCCACTTAGTTTAAGGTCCTAAAACTTGGCATGGAGATGTAATGTGATAATAAGTCCTAAAAAATATATAGAGGGGAAAATATATAAGGATACTAGGATATGAAATCAAGGATATAGGATATGCACCCAAAGATATAGGCATTTGTATGGGTCAAACTCTAGGAATCAATGCACATGAATTCTCCAAGCCTTGTAAAAAAATTATAAATTTACCCCTAAACCATTATGGGAAGGTCAATAAAGAGATATACATGAATTACTATGTAGGATTTGAATGGTATAAATGTAAGTGAGTCACCCCTATTTTGGGGCTTCTTTGTCTCCCCTCTCCTACTCTTTCTTATATTTATATCTTTTTTTCAAAAGTAACATATCACATTATACTTTGGATATGTTGAAAGGCTATAAAAATTTTGTACTACACCTTTTGAAGTAATAATAATCTAATTTCCTACATTTTCATATTACTATGCAAAGTGTTTGTGTGATTTCTATTAACATGACCTAGTGAATCAGTAGCTTTCCTATGTTAATGTCTAGTTTTTTTACCTATATACAACACATGTAATCTTATATAGGTAATATTACATTTCTAGGTTCAATCTCAATCCAAATTTGGAAGTTAATTCAACAAACCTTCATTCCTTCTATGTTAGAAATTGAGCATTGACAAGACCTTTATGTGAAACACTATTATATAATCAATAAACCTAAAGTGAAGTGAATATGTGCCGGTTGATTTAATTTCTAATATTATCAACTATAGGCAGAAGTGATAAAAAACATTGGCGTATCACCTCTCTTTCTAGTTTTCATGTCAGTTTCAGTTATAGAATTAGCCCTTCACCCTTTCCCTTAATCAAGAAATAGTTAGTTGGTAAGATTAGAGTAAACTTAAGTGAGTGCATCAAGGGAATAAAACCTTTATCTATATATTCTCTCCAACTTAATTCACCTACAATTTGGAGAGATTCCATTGTTTTAGTAGGACTAGGAAGAGACACACCTTCTCATAAGGGTTGTACTCTTGATTTACAATAGTTTATAACATGCCTAGTGGGACCTATATTATTTAGCATATCTAATGTTTGGAGTTGGAAAAAGACATTTTTAGTAGTAAATAACATTCATCATTCTCTCCCTGGGCATGATAATTCCAAAATTCTTCAGAGACTTCATACTAAATGGATACCACCTAAACCTAATTGGATGAAATTCAATTTTGATGGGCATCCAAGTTGAATGGTAAAGCAAGTGAGGATGAATAATAAGGAATGAAAAAGGAGGGATGTCTGTTGTCTATGTTGGTGGCATTGGTTGCCAAAGAAATAACTATGTTGAAGCTATGGCTTTACTTTGGGGATTAAAGTTAGTTATATCCCTAGGAATTAGAAATTTGAATATTCAGGGAGATTCTAAGTTGGTCATAGATGCCATTAATAAAGCATCTAACATTGGTATCCATCTAAAAGACATCATTATGGACATCCAGTTTCTTTTACAAAAGTCTTTTGAAGTTGAGATTACCCACACCTACAGAGAAGGTAACAGGGTCATTGATGCTTGTGCCAACCTTGGTCAGCAATTCTCAGGATGGAGGGTATGGTGACAAGGGACTCATATACCCCTAAACATTAGAGAGATCATTCAGAAGGAGATGACAGAGCATGAATGATGCACATTGATGATGGAGATAGCTTTTGAAGCTAGTCCACATGGAGAAGGCCATTGTGGATCTTGGAAAATGATAACCTTAGTACTTCCTTGATTGTCATGATTAATTCTTTCTATCATGAGGTGGAGGTGTGAGAGTCACATCATGAAAACTAAGGGGGAATTATTTTTAAGCATGAGAGTAGATGTCACTGCAGTGGTCCATTTTGTAAAATGAGCCTTCACATCTGCATTCAATGCAAACAAAATTGAGGGCTAGTTAATTGTTTGAAGCTCAAGGCGGTAATTGGGAATTTCATCAATTGGGTCTACATTTATAGAATGGGGGGAGATCATATTTATACTGAATCAGTCTCTTGCTACAAATTTAAGGACAACCCATTAGTCTGGCATTACTTTAAAGAAGGAGGTATCAGCCCATACTTCGAAAGGCTAAATGGTTATGACAAAAATTTATCTGAGTAGTTCACAAGATCCTGGTTGAATAGGCAGGTCACTGTGGGGGGTATTACCTTTGAAATCTTTGAAAAGGTGATTTCAATGGCCATGAGAATGACCATGTAGGGTTTAAATCTCCAAAGGAAAACTAAAATCATGGATTTGGCTAGTCACAAACTATTTTTGGGTGAAGGAGAAGAACTCATCATGTATCAAGGAGGGTTCGATTATGCCAAACTACCAGAGCCATGGGATGGTGTCTGTTTCATTCTTATGAAATACTTCACTCTTGAGGGGTGATATACCAAGTTTTATAACTATCACCTTTCTTTGTTGAATCATTTTAGATGCAATGCTATTATCAGCTTTCCTTTATACCTATTGTCCTCATTGGAACACTCTATCCTAAGGGTGAGAGCCAAAATGGCCAAGAAGCCAGACTTAAAACCTATTCCCCTACACCAGGGGCTTATTTTTTGTCTCTACAATTTCCACCGTTCCCTTGAGCCAAACATGAATATCAGAGGTGTCAATGAAGACATTCCCTCACACCCAATTTTTGATGATGCAATTGATGAATCTTGGGTTTCCTTTGCTCCAACCAAGACCAATGACGCCCCTCTCTCCACCCCTGTTATGACCCCTGCTAATACTCTGAGCTCCCTTATGAGCAAAAATGGAAGGAAGAGGAAGGTTGATGGAGAAAAAGGAAATTTTGAAGAGACTAAGGAAGGGACCCATAAAAATCTAGATGGGGCCATAGGGGGCCAATGTGGCAAACCCCACAGGCGCTCCAAAATCAGTAAGGATGGTTTCCCTTTGGGAGTACGCAGTTCAGAGTAGATCACTAGAAAACCAACCCCAAAGATAAGGTTGATTGAGTATTCTGAAAGTGCTTCTGATGATGAAACCCAAGATGAAGAGTATGAAGAGCCAAAAATTCAAGAAATTTTGGAGGACACTGGTGGGAAATAGGCTTCTCAAGTTTTTGAGGTAATTGAAGAGCAAGGTGTTGATTCTAGGGCTGGTGAGGGTTTGGAGAATGAGAATGACTAGAAAATAGAAATTGGGGCCTTAAAGGACCACATTCAAAATATGGAAAAGGTCTTTGCCAAAGGCCTTCGAAATAACATTCTGCTAAATATGACTATGTTGGAAGCGGTGGGTAATCCAGGGAATGCTGACAATGTAGACAATGAGAATCTTAAGGATCTTGTTAATTCTATAGTTATGTAGTTTCATCCTTTTTGACTCTAGTCTTTCCAGTGTTTTGTTTTGCTTTTGACTATGTTTTTTGGTTGTGCCATTAATTTAGTGCTGACATCTTTTGTTTGCCAGCCTTACTATCTTTTTTGACTGTATAGGGTTTGACCCCTAGTTTGCCACCTTAATTAATGAAAAACATTCATTATTCTTAAACTAGGATAAAATGACATCCTTATTTAATAGCTTCCATCTCTTAGTTTATAAACAAAACCAACAAAAAAGGAAAGTGTGGTCTTGATAAATTTAAATAGTCAAATGAAACAACAAGTAAAATAGGTACATAATGAGTTAAAAGTGAAAAATATGAGGTAAAACTTGGTAAGACACCTCCTTTCTATCTCTCCTAAATTGTTGATAACACTTTAGCTCACAGTTGTATAGTTGATAGTGGAGCAAGTAGTACAGTGATGCCTAAATAAATTGTAAATAAGTTGGGTTTGGTGTATAATCCAGACACTAAGTGTGTATTTTAACTTTATGGATCCACAACTAATATAGTAGGCATGATCAAGACCCTAAAAGTAACATTACATGGATGCCCAAATGTGACCATTCAATAGGATGTAGTGGTGGTGGACCTTCCTCCATATTTTTCCATGTGTTTATCATGAGATATCACATTAAAGATAGGTGGTTATCTTTAATCTGATTGAATTTATATCATGTTTAGAACAAGGTATAAATCCAAGGTTATAATTTACCCTGAACCTATTACTAGTTTTCATTCGAAACCATGCATGCATAGTGTTGTGAATGTTAACTATATCATCTAAAATGAGGTAGAACAAACTAGCAAAGTATTAAAAAAACTCAACTCTTGAAGGAGTTCCTGATTTGTTTCTTGATTAATGGTATTCTATTGTATATGAACATGATCTTTATAAGATGATATAAGAAGAGGGACTCAATGTCTATTGTCTACATGAGGATGGTGCACAAATTCTAGCTCTAGTTGAGGAAAATGAATCAAGGAATGGTGTATAGAAACTCTACTTTGATTTTTCAAGGAAAAAACATGGTAAAAGGGCTAGTATGATACTCATCTCTCCCTCCAAACAATGGTATTATTATACTATACAATTTTAGTTTGGTTATTCTAATAATGTAGTAGAGTATGAATCTCTAGTCCATGGTTTGTAATGGGATATAAATATGGGGATTAACCTCTTACAAGATTTTGGTGATAGTGAAATTATGGTTCACCAAGTGAGATGGTTGAATGTATATGATAATTATTTGTTAAAGTATTATAAACTTAGTGTTTTGGATCTTCTTGAGGACTTTGATGCTTTTGATATCTAAGCAGTGCTTAGAGAAAGCAAAAAATATGTAGATAGACTAGATATAATAAGAAATTAGTTCAACATTTGAGACAATGTAAGGAATGCAAAAAATTAGTCGCATATCAATACTGTGGTGAGGCCTTCTATTCTTGAAAATAATTAGAACTAGCAAGTTTTTGAAGGTGATAATCACATTGTCTACTTTTTGCAAGAGGAGGCTGAATTCTCTTCTATAAATTAGTCAAAGCTCTTACAACAATATGGTTATTAGATATTCTAAATAAAGTCCAAAATGATACCCAAGGGTCTTGTCACCCTTGAGAATATCTTCAGTAGAGATGATGAGGTGAGGAAAGAGAAGTATTCATTGTCTACCAAAGAAGAACACTATGCTAAAATTGATATAGCTAATGGGAAGACTCTCAAACTTGGTAAAGTATGTTCTCCATCTCAAAAAGATTTATTTATTAATTTATGTAGATAATTTGATGATGTCTTTGCATTTGAGTACAGTGATTTGAAATTTTTTGATCTTAGATTAGATCAACACACCATTGAGATAGAGGTTGATACAAAATCACTAAGACAAAATCAAAGACCAATCAATCCTAATTTTGTTCCTTTTATGAGAACAGAACTTCATAAATTGATTGAAACATCCATCATCTTCCCCATCAAGTACTCTACTTGGGTGGCTAATCTTGTTCTCATGAGGAATGAGAATGGATAAATAAGACTTTGTGTGGATTTCCATGATTTAAACAAGGCTTCACTTAAATATCATTACCCATTTCCATTAAAGGAATAAATATTAAAATTAGTAGTTGTTTCATAAAGGTTCTCAGTGTTGGATGGTTATAGTGGATATAGCTAGATACTTGTGAAGGAATAAGATCAATTTAAGACATTATTCACTACTAAGTGGGGCATATTTTCTTATAGTAAAATTCCATTCAAATTATCTAATACAAGAGAAACATTCCAAAGAACCATCGATATGGCATTTCAATGTTTAATCAATATGTTTGTTTTTGTATATTTAGATGATGTTACTATATTTTCAAATAATTTAAGTGAGCACATGCTTCATCTCAAGGAGGTGTTTGAGAGATGTATACAATATATGGTTTTACTTAAGTGTATGTTTCTAGTACATGAAGTTAATCTACTTGGATGGGTTCAACATTGATCATGAAAAGATAGATTTCATTCTTGCATTATCCTTGCCTAAGCATAAGAAGGCATTACAAAGTTTTCTTGGTGAAATAAACTTTATAATAAGGTACTATATTATTTTTAAACTTTGTATAGGCTACTTACAACCATGCTTACAAAACATTAGATATTCACTTGGACCAAGGAGGGTATGAGGATTTTTGAAGAGCTAAAACAAGCAATATCTAGTGCTCATAATCTCATTATTCATGAATTTTCAAAGGATTTTATCTTGTATGCATATGATAATGTGGACACAATTTTAGGGATACTAATTCAACAAAATATGTAAGCCTTGGAGTAGCCCATAACATTCTTCAATCAATTACTAGAAGAATTTAAGACAAGGTACACCTATGTAGAGAAATATATAATTTCAATAATAAAATGTATCAAGAAATTTAACTTGCTATCTAACAATAGAATCTATCCAATGGTTGCTCATCCTAGCATCAAAAAATTATTGTTGAACAATGACATAAGTGAGAAGAGGGAAGGTTAGATAATAAGAGTTATTGATTATGATGTTTAGTTAAAGGTGACTAATATAATTAGAGGCAAAATATTATGTGAACACTTGCCCAAGACTTACAGGAAAACAAAGAGATGGTTGTAGTCTAGAATGATGAACAAATTGAAGTTGATCATACACCATCACTAAACTAGTTTCAAGAGATGGTAATGTACCTTCAAATTTGTATTTATCCTCCAAACCTAAGTTCATCAAAAATAAGGTATTTCAAATTGAAATCCATTCTTTATCTCCTTGTTGATGGAGTGATTTTCTAGAAGGTTATCAATGGCTTGTTGTTAAGATGTATAGAGCCAAGCCAAATTAAAAGATTAGTTGAATAATTTCATGATGGAAAAGGTAGAGGACACTTATAAACAAGGATAATATCCCTAAAAATCATGAGGGGTGGGTATTATTGGCCAAACATTTTAAAAGATTGATGTGCTTGGGTAAGGAAGTGCAAAAAGTATGTAATGTTTATGGGAAAAGGAAGACTTGTTGCCTTAGCTCTTTAACCTATCTCAATGGATCATTCCTTTCCCATTGGGGTTTGGATTTCATTGGCATCATCAATCCACATTAAAGCTTGTGTTATAAGTGTATATTTATTACCACAAATTACTTCACTAGATGGAAGGAAGCAGTGGATTTGAAGAAAGCAAATGAATACAGTGTGTTAGAATGATATGAAGGTTTATTATAAGGTTTTTAATTCCTTCCAATATAATTTTGAACATTGATATGACATTTTTGGGAGATAAAATCAGTCAATGGGTTGTCCAACATGATGTATACCTCAATACTTCATTAAATTATTATCCATAAGGTAATGGCCTTGCAAAGTCCACAAATAAGAACATGTTAAAGATCATAAGAAGGACCATTGAGGATAATTAGAGGACATGTAATTTGAAGCTTAAATTATCTCTTTGGGATGATATAATCACCTTTAAAAGGTCTATATCCAATTCACCCTAAAATCTTATCTATGGAAGTGAAGTAAGGTTGTCAATCTCACTTGAGCTCCCTCTTTTAAAACTAGTGCATCAACAAGAGTTATTATAAAATAAACCTATGGAGGTGATATATACTGAGCTTTTAGAGATGTAAAAAGTCATAAATCAGTCCATGTTGGAGATGGAGGTGCATAAATCACAAGTGAAGAAAACTTTTGATAGAGAAGCATCTTCAAGAAGTTTCAAAGAAGGTGACTTGGTTTTCAAATGGGATGAGGATAGAGTTAAACTAAGAAGGCATACTAATTTTAACTCACTTTTTAGTGTCCCTTACTAATATCCAATTACAAGTACCACAATGCCTTCCAACTTGCAAAGATCGAGGATGAAGAGCTCCCAATCCCAATAAATGGGATACATCTAAGACATTGTTACTAAGAGATAGGTTCTTTTGTACATAGTTAGTCAATTTTATTTTACTCCAAGTTTTGTCTATCACATTAGGTTGCTTATGTTTTTTTTAAAATAAATTCTTGTGACACATTAGGTGTCATTTTAGTTAATTTCTTTAGTTTTGTGTTTTTTCTTTCCTTATTTTTGAAGTAAAATAGTTGTCTTGTCTTAAATCAAGAGTTTTAGTCATTGTTAGGGTCTGATCATGTTTGTTTCATAGTGTGAGAGAGACTCCATGATCTCAAAATAGATTCAAATTTACTAGTTTATAAGCATAATAGGCATGCTTCACAATTGAGTCACCAACATGTTGACAAGTTTGACCTTCCAGATCAAAATGTCACCCTTATAATTTAAAACTTTGCTTATCATTCTTATTTAATGTATTGATATATATGCTGGTCTTGTAATGTCCTTGTAATTGTCACTTGAAACCTTGATTAACATATTTCAAGGTATATTTTATAGGTTTAAGTTTTTTTTCATCATAGCTTTATGTTTGTCTACTCACTTCAAGACCTATTTTAATATTATTTCAAGTGATGAAATAATTCTATGGTGTATTGATATGCCTCATACAATGTGTTAAGGTCATGTCATACTATACAAGTGCTTATATTTGTTGGTGAAACTCTGTTCTAACATCATAACTCATTTGTGATGTTTTCTTGATCATTCTACAAATTTTAAAGAAGATATTGCAAGGTAATGGCAAGAAAACATCATAATACTATTGGGAAACATCATATATATATATATATATATATATATATATATATATATATATATATATATATATATATATATATATATATATATATATATATATCTGTGTGTGTGTGTGTGTGTGTGTCTTATTAATATATTATGCAACTTTTTAATCAGGTTTATTAAGTGATTATGGCAGTTTTAGTGCTAAAAAGGGCTCTTTTGAAGAATCAGTATAGGGTTTCAAGGGATAGTTGAATTTAAATTACCTCCATGACTTCATCCATCCTCCCCAAAGTTAAATAAATTATTTTTATTGAGTGTGATAAAATTAATAAAACCCATTTATCTCTCTTATCTACTTCTTTGACAGCTCAAGGAAGGTCAACAATTTTTACTTAGTACGACTATGAGAGAGAAGGTCAAGTAAAAATATATCTAGAAATAATATGGAAACTAATGGCCTTAAATTTTTGGGCATTGGTTTTTGTATTAATTTCTCTATATTTATGAAAAATCATTAAGAGTGTAAGGGGGTCACTATGTCTTATTCATCCAGACAAGGTCTAGGTTTGTCTATGTTTCTTCACTTTAGAATTTTATGAAGGGATATGTTCATGTTGGAGTGGTTTAAGGGTAAAATTAGACTTATTTTATTATATATTTACCAAGTGCCTTAATCTAATAAGATACTTTGGCAAAAAACCAAATGCCTATATTGTTTTTTGAATGTACTAGCAACTACTAAGCACATTTTGGTTTGGTAATTGAGTGTATTCATATTTAAGTGTTATAAAATTTATATATTATGATACACCTCTTACCTTAAAAAAACTCATATGACTCCATCTTAAAATATGGATTCCTTGAGATAGCCTATAGTGAGATGGTCTTCTAGCAAGGTGCAGTCACAAAAACATGAGTTCCTAATGTAAAAGATCTGAAGGAGGACAAAAAATGATCTTGATAGGTACCTAAATGGAGAAAAAAAATTGTTTAATATTAATAATATATTTAACATGACCTCTCAAAGACCATGTGCTCTTAAGACTCAATATATCTCTCATAGGCCTAACTACATAGGCTTTTCCCATAGACTTCAATGAACAAGGCAAAGAATAATATGGAAAATGACAATGAAAAGAGGGATCATAAGGTTAAAGAGGGTTTTTGAAGATAATTATGTATTTTCAAAACACTCTCTAAGGTTATTCAAAGTTACTAGTGACACTTATGGGAGCAAAATATCCAACTAGGCCGTATATGCCCTAATGTCATACTCAGGCCTATATATCATGTTTAGAAGAGACTTGTAATGAATATGTGTGCACAAAGATGTTTGTAAAGATATAATTAATACCAAATTATAGTATCATTATAAAAATTAAGTGTACACAGATACTTTCAATCAAATTCCAACTAAGGCTCCATGAAGGTTCTTAAGGTGAAATCAAGATAACATCAAGAATGAGTAGAACATCATTGTTTGAGAGATGTAGCAGAAGTGGGAGGAGGTTTTGGATTGTTGAAAGAGCTTCCAATAGGTTTTTTATCATTAAAATTACCATGGTAAAGAAATCAATATTTTTTTAGTATTCAACCACTCAATGAGTTACAAAGTAGGATTAGAAATGAGATCCTTGAAGCACATTTTAACATTATGTAAGGTTTGTTTACAAAGTTTGAGGTAACAAGATGTATCCAATGTTTATAAGATTTAAGGTTCATCTAAGAACTCTTCATGATTATATAAATATTTTTCAAACATAATGTGATGTATTCCTACTACATTTCACCCTTCGAACACTAATGAAGAGTTTGTTTACCCATTTGGGAAGATTAAGGTCAATTTGGAAACTTTAAGGTTTTGGTCTTAATTTTGTTTTAGCCTATATAATCCTAGATATGAAACTAAATATAAAATTTAGTTTGAAAAATATTATGTCAGCATAATTAAATTAATCTTGACAAAATATTTAAGACATCCCACACATTTTCTCTATCCATACAAAGATAAGAAGGGCCAAATAGTCATCTACAACTAGGTTGTGAATAAAGTCATCTAATATCATATTTTGGTATTAAGGAATTATTTTGATAGAAAGGTATGGGGACAGAATAAATAGTGAAATAATTTCCAATAACATAGTTAAGTAAGGCTAATTTTCAAATCCTAACATGGAAGGATTCTCAGCTTATCACCTATAGACATACCATGAATAGTGATAGCATCTACATGCTTGATGAAGATAGTTCAGGACTACTCTTAAAGTTTATGAATTTTCATAAATATTTGAATTATAAATAATAATTTTTAGGTATGAAAATACTTTGGTAGGTTTATGGAACCTATTAAAAATATCATCAGGATTCAAAACTCATAAATAGTGAAGAAAATGGATAACATAATTAAGATAGCACAATCAAACCTTTGTATAAATGCATGAGAGATGTATTCTTAAGAACTAAGGTTTGAGGTTCATAATATGGGTGATATAACATGTGAATAATTTTCAAATATGCACAAGTCATGAAGAGATGAACTATGAACCTATGTTTGACCTATGATCATACCTTAAGCTCAAACTTCCACCTGCAATCAAGCGTGTGTAAGTTTCTCAAGAACATTATGTATGAAGATTGTAAAATTTGTGAAATACAAGTTCAAGATAATGATTATCATGTGGGAATGTCATGATAATGTTACTACACCCATTGGAAACTCTCCTAGTGAGTAAAATATATTTTAAGGTTGCTAAGACTATGTAATGATTCCTTTAGGCTTGACATGCTTGAATGCATTCCCAAAAACTTATTAAACTTGTGCATAAATATAGTACAATTGTCATGTTTACAAGATAATTTTTTGAAGGTTTCTAAGACTATTTAATGCTTCATTTCGGCTTGACATGCTTGACTGCATTCCCACAAACTTAACCAACTTGTGCATAAAGATAGTAGAATTTGCATGTTTACAAGAGAAGTTTGAATGTGAAAATATAAATTAGGGTGATTAATAGGTTTTATAATGATATAATTCTCATTTAACTCAAATATTGAAGGAAAAATGATAAAATAGTTAGTTAGGCTCTCTTATAGTGTTAAGCTCCTAAACCATAGGCATGAGTAAATGGAGAATATAATAGGAGTATGGAGAAAAGTGGTGAAATTTATCATTGAAACATGTAAAGGTGAGTGTCACATACCCTATCAGGGTGTTTTGAGCTAAAATAAAACTCCAAAATTGTACTTTCAAACTTGAATTCTCTTTTAGATCTCACACATACAGTCAACCAACCCAAGAGGTATTTTATGAAACTCATAACTCCAACAAAGAGATGTATTAGATAAAATGGAAACAATATATGATATGGAAGCCTTCATACTCCATTTTCATGCTAATATTTTTTTATTTAAAACCTATAGGCCATGAACATGTGCTAAAAGTGTAGGGTAGTCACGTAATGCATATTCAGCCACCTAAAGGTCATCTTATTATGCTTAGATATTGCATGATAGTACACATGGGAGATAAATATAATATTCAATGTTTAATGGGTCAATATAATACTAATTTATATTAATTTTTTTGGTATTAAACCCTTATGCTTTATGAACCATTCTTAAGATGGTAAGCTCCCAAAACCCTTGTTAAACCCTCCTAAAGGACCCAATGAAAGAATAGGTGATTCTAATGCATTAAAATGGAATGATTAAACCTAAAAAATACATTTTTTATATATATGGGTCTAATAAAACTTTAAAATATCATTTTAAGGTAAATTTTTAGGTACATGTGTACAAAATAGGCCTAAAAACATGGATGTAGGTGTGTTTGTGAAGAAACAAGGTATGAAATGGACTCCAAATCAGGTATATATATCTATCAAGAATAAATAAAGGACATAAAACATTTTAGTCACATATTCAAGCCTCCTAATAAGTTATATTATATATTAAAGTTAACAACTTGTTCAAGAAGAGAAGAATACATTGTTTTGTAAGTCAAAAGTCTAATATGTAAGCCTATAGAGTACTTCAATAGACCTATCCTTAGTATATTGAGTTGTACTAAGGTTTTTAATACCTTAAAAAACATATTGAAATAATCATAACCTAAAAATGTTTTAAAAACCCACTTCAAATGTCTTTTAAGCATGTACAAGCTCCTATGCTAGGGTTTTAGCCTTTTCATGATTCACACATTCGTGCAAGGTTACAGACATTAAAAATTAACATGGATCATGGTTAGGGCATGGGTAAATTGAATAAAACACTTAATATAATTTTCACATGTGTGGTAGGCCTATGGAGCAAAAAAATAGTTTTTTAGGCTTAGAGACTTAATTGAGGCCTAATTGGGGAAACAGATCAGAGGAAAAAGTGTAATTATACTTAGTTTTAAGTCCTAAAACTTGGATTGGAGTTATAAGGGGATACTATATAATTAAAATATCCTTATTTTTCCAATAGCATCCATACATTCTTCAACACAAGGATGTTTACCTATTTTGATGGCTATAATGAATTGGGAGAAATGCAAGCTATAAGTGCAAAACTAGATCTTTTGGAATGTTTTACGGATTCAAGTGAATTTTTTCACATCTGATATAGAGGGTCCATCCATGGATGTAGATTTTTATTTTGAGGTCAAATTCAATATTTCACCTCCTATGCCATGTTGGAAAAGGAGGAGTTCAAGTGGTCAAATCATCAAATCAATGCATAAAAAATCTTCAACAAGCTTTATCAATGTTACTCCTTGTTTCCTATGCCAATTTCAGCTTAAAAGGTTAGGAGTCAGTTGAAATAATTATTCAAATGGTAGAAGTATTCTTAAATTATCCTAGGAAGACCTTATCCCTCTCCTACGACAAGTCATGGAGATAAATTCAAGCAAGCTTTAAGATCCTTCTAACAACCCTAAAAAGTGGAGAGACATCATAAATGAGTAAAGAGAAGTATTAAATTGAATAATTAATTAGGAATTGAAGACCTATTTTCATGGAGAGAACTTTTTCATCAACAAGGAAATACAAGAAAGTATATAAGCTATGCAATTAGAGATATAGGCACTTGTATGGGTCAAAGTCTAGGAATCAATGACCATGACTTCTTCAATCATTATAGCAAGTCTAACTCTACCCTTAATCCATTTTGGAAAGGGAAATAAATAGAAAATTGAATAATTTCTATGTAAGATTTGAAGGGTGTGAAGGAAAGTGAGTCACCCTTATTTTGGAATTGTTTTATTTCCCTTCTCTTAATATTTATTATATGTGTGTCTTATTTTTTAAAATAACATATCACATTATGATTTATCTATGCTAAAAGGCTCTCAAAATTTTCTACCACACATTTTGAAGTAATAATAAGATGGTTTCCTACATTTTTAGATTATTGTGTGAAGTGTATGTGTTATTTCCATTAACATTACCTACTGAATCAATAGCTTTCCTATGTTAATGTCTAGTTTTTGTACCTATATACAACATATGTGAGTTTCTACAAGCCATATTAAGTTTCTAGGTTTAATCTCAATCCAAATTTAGAAGTGAATTCAATAAACCTTCAGTCCTTTTATGCTAAGAAGTGACCATTGCTAAGACCTTTGTGTGAAACACTATTATAGAATCCATAAACCTAAAGTGAAGTGAATGTGTGTAGGATGATTTTATTTCTAAGAGTGTCAATAAAATGCATAAGA
This sequence comes from Torreya grandis, assembly GCA_037957365.1. Taxonomy (NCBI): domain Eukaryota; kingdom Viridiplantae; phylum Streptophyta; class Pinopsida; order Cupressales; family Taxaceae; genus Torreya; species Torreya grandis. Next base: position 2,086,879 of record JARHVA010003169.1, read on the forward strand.
TATAACAAACATTGGTGAATCGCCTCTATTTCAATTTTTCATGTTAGTTTTAGTTCTAACATTATCCCTTCACCCTTTCCCTTAATAAATAAATCAGTAGTCAGTAAGATTAGAATCAACTTAAGTGAGGGAATCAAGGGACCATCCCTTTGTCTATATAATTCATCCAATTCAAATATACCCACACTTTGTAGAGATTCCATTGTTTTAGTAGGAGTGGGAAGAGGCACACCTTCTCACAAGGGTTACACTCCTAGTTGACAACAATCCCTTTGTATTGCCTTTAAGAGATCCTATGTAAATATAGCCAATTATGACCTAGTGAGGATCTCATTATCATTATCACCATTCAAAAAGATAAACTCATGATCTTATGGTTCATATTGGTAGAGAATACCTAAGTATGTGATATGATTTTAAATGAGGCCATGCATATCCCAGTCATGTTATTGTAATTAATTCAATGGGTATAGTTCTCTAATTTTCCCAACCTCTCCAAAATTATTCATTTTGGTGTAATAAATATTTCCTATCATCAAAAAATAGCCATGAAATAATCTCTTGTGTTTCTTGTTCATATATTCATCAATACTTCTATAGAGTTGCTATGCAATCTATTGTTCAGCCAATTTATCTAGGAAATAATTTGGTAGACATGAGGATGAAACCTTGGTCCCCACAACTTTGATTACTATATAATTAGGATAAAACTGGTATTCATCCCTTTGACATAATAACTTTATGATAAGTTGAGATATTTGATCCAATGGTTGCTTGTGTATCACATTCAAAACTTACAAGTAAACATCCTTAGAAATCCTGACTATATTCCTCATGTAAGAGTAAATATGTAGAAAGGAAAATTAGTTCCATACCCTGTTCTTAATGCAATCTAGGACTGGGATCTAGAGTGCTCCTTTATGAATGTAAATATTGTCCATAACAACATCCAATAAACAAGACATCATGAAGAAGTGTCTTCTCATTTGTATCTTATCCTTTTGAAACATATTCTCAACCAATTTGGTACTAATAATCTCTCCTAAGGTAAAATTCAACTCTAAGGTCATCAACAAATCAAGCAATGACACTGATTCTATTCAAATTTATTGGATACTTGTGTACCCAAATAACATGTTGAGTAGGGACATCCCAAACCAAATTTCCAACCTAAATTTGTTAATCGGAATGGGAGTGTTGGTTTTGAGGTGTACCTTCTCTCCTAGTATTATCCAATTTTGTAGTGCATTATACATTATATTGGTATTATTCCATAATGTCAACCTAGGGCCATCAAATGTGGTGTATACAATGAGGAGCCATAGATATGTATGGAATGTGTCCCCATAAATTTATTCCATAACTATCTTATGATTGAGGTGGTGAAGGGAAACATCAGAGACCTTAATTGTAAATAGTATGTCCCAAAGTAGATCAATGATTGGCATTACTTCTAGCTTGGTCATCATAAAATGTAATTATTGTTATTTCACTGATAGTAAATCAACTACATGTTAATTTTCCTAGGATTTTAAGTCATCTTTAGTCTAATGTGCATCGACATTCACAATAACATCCCACAATGTTGTGTAATTCATGAATCTGCCATAAAATATTAAATCATTAGAGATAGTGTCTGTATACTATGTATAATCTTTAATGGATAACATGGATGTTTTAGAAACTTCCTTAAACACCTTAGAATATGAAGACATTTTATTGTATAATGTATTCACATAATTCTGAAAATGATTTAGTTGGATGGTAGTTCAATAGAAATAGCTCACAATTATCTAGTGTTAATAAGGAATTTGCAATAGATGGGAGGTTAGTCTTGTGTTAGTCTCATTAAATAAATGAAATGAACACACTAAAATCCTAACACTTCTATCCTAGACACTAGTGAGAGCTTAGGTAATAAAACTATGTTGGAAGCAAAATGACTAAGAGGTCGGGGTGAATCAATCTTCAAAAACTTAGTTATCAATTATTTCTTAGCATACATGAACCATCACATCAACTCATAGATCAAGAAATACATAAGCAATCCACTAGTCAAGCATGAAACAAGATTACACAAGTCAACAAACTATATATGTGGGAAAAAATCAAGGGGGAGAAAATCCAATGATATATAAAAATGGACTACATCCCTATAATACAAACATCAAATTTCATGAAAAACCCACTTCACATTGATCATTAACCCCAACTAACTCAACACCAATTCAACTAGGCTTTAGTAAGTACCTACTTTAAAGGAGGAACCAACCCCCTAGGTAACTCAACACCGACTTAGATACCTAATAGCCGTGATCATCTTTAGGAAACCATAATTCTCAACCAAATAATGATGACCACTTCTTTATATCTTCACATTCTTATCCCTTTCAAACTGCCTTCTAGCCTTCTTTGCATAACCAGTCCTCTTCTTGACTTTATTAGGTCAAATGACCTTGATTTTAATATATAGAATCTATATCAAAAATTCAACATAGTTCCTCTACTTTTCTATGATGGTCTAAAAGACCTATTTCTACTTTGAAACATACACTCTTATTTTCTTTTTCTCTCTTCACCAGAAAAGGCCTAAAATTGCCTTATATATATATATATATATATGTCTTCTTGTTCATATCCTTCTTAATCAGCTAAAAATACTTACCCTCTTAGGTATAACATGAGATGGATATTAGTAAATATCATATACATGGATAAAATGTGATTTGAGTCCTTTTATGTCTGACCTATCTCAATTAGGTTGTATCTCATCTTTAGGTCTCATGAAGACTTAATCCCATTAGGCCTACTTAGCACATGTTACCCTTAGCCTTCCTTAGGACACATTAAAACACATCACATGACAATAATATATAGTATTCCACTCAAAAATACCCTTGATAAGGTAATTATGCTCTGAAACTCATTTTAGCTTCAACCACTTCTTGAAGCACACCATCAACATTGTTCACAATTAGGCCTTGCATACGCATAAATTTTATCTTAAACTAGTAAAGATAAAACAAATATTTTCAAATAAAAATGTAATAAAACCTTATTTAAATAATATTAATGACCTAATAGTCATCAAAAACTTCATTATATGCTTCAACTCAAGATATACAGGCTCAAACCCTTCTCTACAAATAGCCCACTCAAAACTGCCAACTAGCTTCAAAACACAAATATGGAAAGTTGAAATTCTAATACCTAAAGGAAAACATTAAATGAATTAAAATTAATTAATATGATCCTAAATCATACTTATAACAATATAAAAAATATTAAAATATATAATGGAAAATATTGGTCTTGCAAGCCAATTAGTTGACCTTCTCTCTCATTGTCCTCACTTAGCCAACCAAGCCATTTTGGATTCAATGTTTAAACCTATTAAAATAAATTAAAATAATATAAAAATCATTTATATTTCATTAAAGCCTAAAAAATAACATCATGTGTATTAATTACTTCACCTTATGTCAAAAGACTCCAACTCATCACTGTAACTTGTATACCTAGATCTGCTAGTTTCTCTTCAAGCACAGTCATAGTGATAATGACCTTTAACAATTGTGTATAAAATTTAAAAAAATATGATTAATTTTAATGATATTACTATATCATTATATAAATATAAAATATAAATATAAAATTTTCATATATAAATATTGGTCTTGCATACCAATGTCATAACCTTACACCTTCATTATCTCATTTGCACTAGATAGTTCAACTTATAAGCAAGATTTTCATCATATATACTGACATATAAAATATATATCCAACATGAAAACATAATAAATGTATTTAAAAATGTCTCCATTCACTTGGATTCATCCCTAATCCAAGATAACACATCCCTAATCAACTTCTCATTTCTACCTAGTTTTCTCAGTATCTACACCACTAGGTCTATTAGTGATAGGTCAACTTGTATGAACATTTTAGAAAATTTGAGGGATATAACCTGATTATAAACAACCATTTATATAAAATAAAATTCTCAATATTTAACCTTCATCCATTTATCAACTTTGACTTGGTCAACTTTGAATATTATAGAAAATCTCTAAGAAATAAGGTCTTTCCTATAGGGTCCACTTACTCACCTGACAAACCAATCACATATAAAGGTGATTGGGAAATTTTAATACAACATAAAATAAATTAACTTGTCATACCAATCCATCATGAGCACTTTATTTCATATTGGGTCATTATTAGGGTTCTTTGAGGGTTTAAATCAGCTTTCGGTCTTAACGATCATTCATAAAGCTTAGCCCCTCATTGTTGAAAAAAATGAATAAAATTTGATATAAGACCCTTACCCATCTAGTATGAATATATTATTTTCTAATTTAGAGGTTACACATGCTAATGAACACTTGAAAGTTCTTCTCAGGTTGAGAACCCTTTATTTTATGCACTAAAGAGAACTCAAAGCATATTTTCTTGCCTTAACCTATAAACCATGACCTAAAACCTTATGGACATGATTTAAGAAAAACTTAATACTTATAAAAACACTTATATATCCATAATTTCCTTGGAAACATAACCTCATACCCCATTTGGCCACCATCTCTCTCTCTTTACTTACATAGACCTTGACCTGCAAACCACATTAGGCCTAAAAGTTGACCTTCTAACCACTATCCAAGATCTCAATAATGCATATAAATTCCATAAAACCTCATACCATTCTTAAATACTTCCATAAATCCTTCATATAATTTTACAACACCTCATATCACCTTATTAGGTTAGGCAGAGTCTAGAGATTATCTAGTTGCATATTAGGTCTGTGGGTCTCACCCATGTAGGCTCACTCTAAGACTCTCATGAGTGATCCAATGTCTCATTTTCATGATAAAAAAATGTAAAAAAACTTCTTATTCCTTTTTTCATCCATCTCATTATGCCATAATGCCTATTCATTTACAAGACTAGGTAACCTATGTACACACCTTCTCAAGTCACTTACTAGATTTAAAGACTTGACAACTTTGACAACTGACCTTGAAACAATCTTTGATGATTATACACCTTTTTCACATTCCTTTCGTTATCTTAGTATAATATCATACCTATACATTTACAAGACTAGGAAACCTATATACACACCTTTTCAAGTTACTCACTAGGCTTAAACACTTGACAACTTTGACAATTGACCTTGAAACACTCCTTGATGATTATACACCATGTTCATATTCATTTAATTATATTAGGATAATATAATACATATACACATACCTCTTCATGCTCACCATGCACATTTTTTATGATATGATTATGCTTGTTATGACCAAGCTTCTCAAGACACCTTGTACTCAAGACACCTTGTGCTTAAACAAGCTTTAATTTTTTACCTAAACCTTGAATTCAACCTCAAAATAATCATTAAGTTTCCTTAAAATTATATCTCAATATAGATACAATAGGTTTCCTTAAAATTTTCTCTTGTCACATGGCTTCCTTGTCACATCAAGAACACAAGTTAATACCTTACAGATCACTCACCATGCATCTTCACCAGGTGCACCTTGACATCAATGAAATTAACCTTGACATAAAATGGAATTAACCTTGACATAAATGACAAAAATTCTCAATAAAATCCACCTTTGTCATTAATGTCAAAACATTCTTCAAACTGGTCACTCTTATCTTCCTTCTTGAACTTTCTTCCCCTTTAACATTAATGACAAAGGTCTCCACAACTAACATCTGGAAACACACTTTCTTGCAACAGGAACTCAACACACAGAATATGAAGTATTAAATTAACATGATACACATTACATCATTGATACCTCATTCTAATCAAAAAAAAATTAAGACCACTCACCTTGTTCTTGTCATGACTGCACTTGGAGCTTATGAACAGTTTGAATAGATCCCCATCAAACTAAACATTAATCATGCTTATGATGATAGACTACTGTCTCCATGAAGCTTGATGGAGTTATATATTTCCATAGATAACTTAAAACAACAGAAGTTTAGGATATTCATAGATTTCCATGCTCTCATAAGACTGAATATCCTTTAGTATCCTTTTAGGTTTGATTGTTACTATAGGCTTAACCTCTTCATCAACCATTTAAACATCAATATGAGCTAACAATAGATGTTCCTGACTTGATTTATCATCTAAATTATGCTCTAGCATATCAAACATTCCTTTTGATCTTGTAAATTGATCATGAATTACCTTCATTATCTTCGGTTTCCATATATTCATTTGCCTTTTTTTTTATCATTCTAGGGGCTTCAAACCTCCTATTTTGACATGATGACATTCTAACTTTGTTAGGATAAAATATTGAAATGTGTCCTTCTTTATGACACCTATATAAAATAAATTCAAACATACATATTGGATTGATGTGAACTATGATTCCTTCCATAGTCCCATGAGTACTCATTATTGGAGGGTCTTCTGCACTCTTTCTCTTTATGACCAGACTAACTACAGATAAAACAATCACCATTAAATGAACTAGAATACCTTATATCATTAGGTTCTTTGATAATTATTTTCATGTTGACCTTCTTGTCTTAAATATCCTTTTTTTGTATTTTAGCTGCCATCTTTTGGTCTTCTTTGAAACCAAAACCTATTTTGTCACTTGCAGACTTTTGACTACTCAAGATATCATATAGAACCTTAGTGTCCTTTTAAAAATTAAAAAATCTCTTCACCTTGTTATATGTTTTATCCATCTTATCTTTCAAGGATTCTTCTTTAGTTTCATACCTAATGCATTCTTCCTCTTTATCCTTCTATCGACTACCTCTATATGTGCCTCAACTTGATTGATGATCTCATCATTCTCCTTAGAAGTGTTACTTAGCCTTTCCTCAAACAAGCCAATCTGCTCCTCATATACCTTAACTAATGATCTTAGTTTGTGATTATTTCTCCTTTGGAAAATCAAATCCTCTGGGGAAATTACCAACTCTAACTCAAGCTTCACTTCTTCTTCTTCATTTGATTCTACATCAACCATAAGGCATTTCCCATTTGAGTAACCTTCATTGTCTAAATTTATATCCATGAATAAGGTTTCATTATTTTAATGTTTAGGTTTATTAATACCATAATCACTCACAAATTCACTTGAGTCACTTACATCAAAAGGGTTATCTTCTTTAGTATATAAACTTATATTATTTTTGAAAGTTCCTTTCCTTACTTCATACTTCATGAACTCCTTATTTTAATCAATATTATAGGTGTTCTTTTTATCTCCATGATGTTCATCTTGTTCTTCATCATGCTCAAATATATCCTTATTAGGAAACTTGGATGCAAAGTGACTAATCTTGCCATAGTTGAAAATTTTGAAGGGTAACTTACCTTTGTACTTACCAGATCCAAACCTCAAATTCCTTACAAACATGGATATCAATTGATCATCATCAAAATATGATCATTCATCATCCTTGAACTTCTTGAATTTTTAATTTTTCTCAACTTTGAAAGCTTATTCCTTCTTGGGAGGTCTTCCTTCATTAGTTCTCATGTCATAGGTAGTCAAAACTCTATGAAGCCCATCCATCTCTAGCTTGTCCAAATCTTGCATCACTTCTACTATAAGCACCTTAGAGTCAAACTTACGAGTTAGTGATCTCAATAATTTTTGAAAAACTATAGATTCTTTCAACTCTTATCCCAATACTCTAATGACATTGATAACTTCATCAACCTTCAATAGGTAAGATGTAATTTTTTCATCTTTAGACTTTCAAATTGTCTTTGATGGGTATGCAATTTGGCCATCTTTACCTTGGTGTCTCCTTCATATATGCTATTTAATTTGTCTCATATATATTTGGTTGATACATAATGCATTAATTTCACAAGCTCTACCTCTAGTAAGCAACAAAGAATGGCATTCATTGTCTTGGAATTGTTTTCATTAGCCTTCTTACCTATTGCATCAATTGGGGGAATAAGAACAACACTATATCCATCCACAATTGACTAAAAAATATCATGACCTTGATACATTAATCCTAACATTATAAAAGGCATAATTTGATACATTTAATAATTAAGCCTTATGGGTAGAGAAACCACTTTGAGCTTGTTGACTAGCCATCATTGCTTCTAGGATTTCCTTTAGGTTTTTAGACCTAATTTAAATGAATAGAATATGATACCAAATGTTGGAAGTAAAATGACTGGGTGGGGTTAATAAATCTTCAAAAACTTTCTTATAAACTTTTTCTTAGTATACATGAGCCATCATATCAACTCATAGATCAAGCAATGCATAAGCAATCAACTAGTCAAGCATGAAATAAGATTACACAATTCAACACACCATATATGTAGGAAACCCTCAAGGGGGATATAATCCACTGATCCAAACAAATTTACTATAATACTATAATACAAATATTAAATTTAGTGAAGCGCCCACTTCACATGGAATACTAAGCCCAACTAGGTAAGCACCAACTTAGCTAATATTTAGTAAGCACCCATATTCAAGGAAGAACCAACACCCTAGGTGAATCAACACAAAATAAGACACCTGATATCTTTTATAACCTTTAGAAAAACCCTATTGCTAGACCAATTAATGATGACCACTTCTTCATCTCTCCACATTCTTAACCCTTTTATAGTCAAATGACATTGATTTTCATATACAAAATCTCTATCGAAAATTCATCATAGTTACTCTTTTTTCCTCTAATGTTCTAAAATACCTCTTTCTAATTTTTAATATACACTCTTATTGGCTTGTTCTCTCTTCACCAGAAAAAGCCTCAAATTTCCTTATATGTATTTAAGTCTTCATGTTCATATCCTTCTTAATCAGACAAAAATCCTTACCATGTTAGTTCAAACATGAAATTAATCTTATTAAATATCATATACATGGATAAAATGTTCTTTGAGTCCCTTTAGGTCTGACCTATCTCAATTAGACCTTATCTCATCTTTAGGTCTCATGGAGACCTAATCCCATTACGCCTATTTAGCACATGTTACACTTAGCCTTCCTTGAAACATATTCAAACACCTCAAAAAATAATAAAATATCATATTCAATTCAAAAATAACATTCATAATATCATTTACGCTCTACAACACTTTTTATCTTCAACCACCTCTTCAAGCATGCCATTAGCATTGTTCACAATTAGGCCTATGCATGCCAATAAATTCTATCTTGAAATACTAAATATAAAACACTATTTTATCCAAAAAAAAATGGAAAAAACTAATATATAAATAATATTTATGACCTTATATTCATCAAAAACTTAATTATATGCTTCAACTCAGGATATACTGGCTCAACCATTCTCTATAAATAGCCCACTCTTAACTACCAACTAGCTTCAAAACATAGTTATAGAAACTTAAACTTATGACACCTGAAGTAACACATTGGAGGAATTAAAATTAATTAATATTTTCCTAAAAAATCCTTATAATAATCTGTAGCAAAAATATCACAAGATCTAATAGAAACTATTTGTCTTGTTGACCAATTTGTTGAGCTTCTCTCTCACAATCCTCACATAGCCAAACAAGCCATTTTGGATTCAATATTCCAAGATATTACACTAAATTAAAATCTTATGAAAATAATTAATAGTTATTTCAATTAATAATAAACAAAATAATGTTTATTACATACTTAAACTTATGGAAAAGATCCTCCAACTCATTACTATAACTTGTATACCTATATTTACTAGTTTGTCTTCAAGCACAATCATGGTGATAATGACATTTAACACCTATGTATGCACTTTAAGAGACTTATGATGCATATTTATGACATTATGAGATCATTTTAAAAATCTCAAATATAAATATAAAATTGTCATAGGGAAATATTGGTCTTCAAAACAAATCTCATAACCTTACACCTTCATTGTCTAATTTGCACTAGATAGGTCAACTTATGAGCAAATTTTTCATCATATCTACTGACCTCCAAAACATATATAAAAAATTAACATGTATCAAAATTATTTAAAAATGTATCCATGAACTTGGATTCATCCCTCATCCATGATATCACATCCCTAATCAACTTCTCACTTCTACTTGGTTTTCTAACTGTCTGGACCATTAGATTTCTTAGTGATAGGTCAACTAGTATGACTATTTTATAACATATGAGTTATAAAATATAATTATAAGCCACCATGGACATCAAATTAAAATATCAATCTTTAACCTTCATCCATTTAAAAACTTTGACTTGGTCAACTTTGACTACTACAACAAATCTCTAAGAAATAAGGCCTTTCTTATAGGGTCCACTTAATCATCTGATAAACCAATCACACTTGGAGGTTTTTTGGAGATTTTAATAAAACCTCCATTCACTTAACTATCTATATAAATACATTTCGATCAATTTAGAGAAACTTATTTCATATCAAGTCATTCTTAGGGTTCTTTCAGGGTTTAAACCATCTTCCAATCTTAAAGATTATTCATAAAGCTTAGCTCCTCATTCTAGAAACCAATGCTTGGAAATTTTATCTAGTACCATTCCCCATCTACCATTAATATATTATTTTCTCATGTAGAGCTTACACATGCCAATGAACACTTGAAAGTTCTTCTTGGGTTGAGAACCCTTCTTTTTGTGTACTCAAGAGATCTCAAAGCATATTTTCTTGCCTTAATCTTGGAAATGCTTAAATAAACATTTAATACCTCTAAAATCACTCATATATCCATAATTTCCTTGGAAACATAACCTCATACCCCATTTGGCCACCATCTCTCTCTTTGCTTGCATAAACCTTGACCTACAAACCACATTAGGCTTAAAAGTTGACCTTATAACCATTATCCAAGATATAAATAATACATATACATGGCATATAACTTATTAACATGATAAAATAATGTCATACATATTTCATATGCTTTGACAACACCTCGTGGCACCTTATTAGGTTAGGCAGGGTCTAGAGATGATCTATTAGCATACTAAGTCTGTGGGTCTCACCCCTGTAGGCTCACTTTGATACTCTCATGAGTGATCCAATGTCTCATATGCATGATAAAAAGTTTCAAACAATATCTTATGCCTTTGTACATCCATCTCATCAGGCCACCATGCCCCTTCATTCATAAGACTAGGCAACCTATGTATATACCTTCTCAAATCACTTACTTGGTTCAAACACTTGAAAACTTTGAAAATTGACCTCAAAATACTCATTGATGATTTTACACCTTATTTAAATTCCTTTCATGCTCTTAAGATAATATCATACCTCTACACATACCTATTCATGCTCACCATTCACATACTTATGATATGACTATGCTTGTTATGATTTGGCTTCTCAAGACACCTTTAGTCTTATACTCTCCCCTAAAGGTCATAAAATGGATAGGAAGGTTTGTATTATTGTATAAGTTAAGTTGATCATCATTATGGCTTAGACTTAGTTCTAGGCCTAATAGGCCTAATCATGTCTAATTTCCCATGACCACCTTTGAGTGGTTTCCAATGACTGTAAGTGATTATTCACATTTTTTCATGTCCAAAAAAGCATTCCACACCCTTATGAAATGTTCCAAGACTTTCCATAACATTCTCTGGTCATTCACTCAGCACACCTGTAGTCACCTTACTCCTAGAGTGCCCTCCATCTGAGATAAAATAGAGGGCATTTCCCCTATTAGCCTAGATAAAATGAGATTATAGAGGGCTTTAATAAGTCATAAATTTGATCTCATTATGCTATAATTATGAAATTGAGAAATAATGATGGTTTTCTTGACTATTCTTGAGGATAAGCTTAGTGGAATTTAGTAGTGGTATTGGATTGGGCTTGATATGTTATTCTTAGTGGCACCACTTTTATTTTATCACTAAAATATTGTTTCATATACATATTCTCCTAATTATATTGGTTTATTAAATGATAGTAGGAATTAAGATTTATTTCATTGAGAAGTTAGTAAAACTTCGATGTATTTTTATTAGTTTTTTATGGTTGAATGTGGTGATGAGGAATAACTCTTATAGGAAAGGATAAGTCATCATGACATGTGTTGTTCCAATAATCAAATTTAATCATTTCTATAGATTGTGTCCTATCTAAATGTTGAGGTTCACTCTTTTTGAGAAATATGTGGTAAGTGTTAAAATGTTAAAAAGAATTAAATAAAAAATGTACTTACTTGATATTTTGTGGAATGTATAGTAGGGGTGTGTTATGCTTGCTTATGTATATTCTCATCTTTAATTTGAATTTTATGGTTATTTAAATGAAGATCTAGTTTTATAAATAATATTCTATAAATCATGTTTTGTAGACATATTTATTGGTTGTACATATAAATAAAATAATTGTGTTGAAACCCCTTTTTAGAAATCTTGTACATTTAATCACACCATAAATAAATTATTTCCAAATCACAAGCTATTTTTTTGATCCTCCATCACATAGACACAAGTACTAGAAAAAATGTGCCACAAAGCCTTTCTGAAATAGAAGATATCATACCACTTTTAATGATATTGCTTAGATAAATTAAGAAAGTCCCAAACAATTGATATAAATGTAAAACACCACAAGCATATTAATGTCAATACAGTGTAATAATGAGAACATAATAAGCCGATCTATAATAATAATTAATAGTAAAGAACACTTTATAAATAATATTGAGGCACTTTGATATGGCAACCTCCATAACCTTACAACAAAAATAGAATTTGTAATATGATCTTCAAGTAATAACTATTACCTTCTATGGATACTTTACTTAAGCTACGATTAATCTATAGATCGACTCACTTATAATATGAAAATATAGATAAATGTGACAAGACAAGATAAAAGGTGACATAAATCACATATTTGCCACACATATCCTATATATATTATAGGTTAAATACATATAAGTCATAATTTATCTATATATATAAATCAAATAATTAATCTTAATAATCAATTACGTTCGACGTATAATATTATACCTATCATTATAAAAATAAAATGGTGATGATAAAAATGTGATGAAATTTTCTATAATTTATAAAAACTTGGATTTTTTTAATTCTTGATAAGGAATATGGCCTCCCTATCCTTACCACATTCACAGAACCCAACAATACTTAAAAGCATAATATAATTAACAATAAATTTGGCTAGAAAAAATTAATAATAAATATTAAATATTTATTTCAAATTCTTTTCACAAACAATCAATGAAAGTAAAAATCTATTAAAAAGTCTTGAGACCTTAAGTAATGGCTTGTTACCATCTCACTAGCATGAAAAATAAGGATTAAAGGGAAAATAATATAAAAACTATTATTAAAAGGGTGTGGAGACTTAAATATAAGTACTAACGTTTTCATAATTAAGAGTGTGACTTCTGTAATGTGGGCCAAAATTATAAGGGGTTGGTTTAAATATTAAGTGAGAAAAAGATAAATAAATATTTTTAAAATTAATATATATTTTTAAAATTTAGTTGAGTTAAAAAATAATAATAATAATATTTTAAAGGGAATAATATGTTATAATAAAATGGTATTGATTTTTAATATTATTTTATTTTAAAGTTGTTAATTTATCAATAATTTTCAGTTATAAAATAAATGAAGTGATATTTTTAAAGGAATGTTACATTATAATCAAATAATGTTAATCTTAAATTTTATTAATATAAAAAAGTTTAATAAATTATTTACTTAATTTTTGTAAGTTTTTAATCCATCAATAATTTTATTATTAAAATTATAGATTTTAATTACCCAATTTAAAATTTATGTATAAATTTTAATATTTTTATTAATAAATTTAATTTAATTTTTTATTATGTATTTAATTTTATAAAATAAAATTAAAAATTAAAAATATTAATTTTCTACTCATATTAAAAACTATAATCAAATGTCTATTATAATTCAAACATAAAATATATACAATATCATTTGAACTAATGAATCCAAATTTGCTTGTTAACCTTCTAAACCTTTTAAACCTATTATATTATACCTACTCTAGTTCAAAATCCAAATTTGCTTTAACCTTCTAAACCTTTTAAACCTATTCTATTATACCTACTCTACCATATGCAACCTTGAGGATCTTATATTTCTTCAATAAATCCTTCTTATAAAATATCATCTATAATATTGTTATACGTCAAAATTTATGTATTTAAATTTTAAAATAATAATAAAATATACATTTAAAATAATAAAAAAAATAATGATATTATTTAATATATATATATATATATATATATATATATATATATATATATATATATATATATAAATAATTGTAAATTTTAAATGTAAAGGAATAAATATAAAATATATTAATAAGTTTTTCAATTTATGAGAAAAGTGAAACATTAAAAATTAGTGGATGGGATAAACTAAATTTTCAAATATATGTAATTTTTAAATAAGTAAATTTTAAATTTTAAATTTTAAATAGAATGAATTAAATTTATATTAATTTTATTTTTTTATGAAAATTTAGTTAATCATATCTATATACATGTAAGGGTGTGTTTTAATAGGGACACTTGAGTATTTTTTCACTGTTTACCTATGATGTAATTCCCTAAGCTCGAGCGGATCAGTTATTATTTTTGTAGGGTCTAATTCTTAGGTCTCAGGGCCAATTACTCTTTTCTTAGATTTTAATACTTTAGGTTTTAAGGAGTCTATTATCCTTGCTTCCTTGTCCTAAGGTTTAATATTCTAGGGTCAAGGGACCAATTGACCTTGCATTTATAACTGATTAGGTGGTTATAATGGTGATATTCGATGTTAACCTTCCAAATTCTTTAAATTTACACAATAGACTAAATGGTTATTATGTCAAAAAATATTTTACAATAAAAAAGAGAATGAAGAAAACCTCAATATCATAACTCTATTAAGAAAAATAACCTACATTTATTTTCAAAAAAATTTAATAAAAATTAATAAAAACTAACATAATATTTAAATATCAATCAACATAACCTTCAAATAAATTAAAAATATATAAATAAATACAAATCAAATTAATCACAAAAAATTAATAACATAAAAAATTTGAAAAAAATAAAAATAAAAACAAATAAAAGATAGACACTTCAAAAAAAAATTAAAAAAATACGAAAAAACTACTTTGAGAGCTTCGGTCATATGATGGTGGAAACTAGGGCTTTGTGAAGCTTTCGCATCTTCCTACCAGCACTGACAACAAGGAAACTAGGCACGAAGATCTTGAAACCTTGTGTAGAAGTGATATCGGGATCAGAGGGGTCTCTCTTGGTGATGGTGGAATTTTGGAGGACGCAGCGTGAGGTGAAGATCGACACAACACATGATTTAAACAGAGAGGGGTCAGCCAGCTCAACGTAACAATATGTTGTTGTTCCACTGGTAAAATTAGTTGATAAGGTTTCTGTAGGGGCTGATGAAGATCAGGCTAGGGTTTCTTTATTTAATTTGATGGTTGTAAATTGTAAAAATAAAGATATGGGGGATGTTTTGGAAGGGGAAGAATGGTTTTCAGAGAGAGGGGTTTGGTATTCCAGTTTGATCGATTATGGCCATCCCTTCCCTCCCTACACCAATGGATTTTAGATTCATTAAAAATTTTGCTGGAAGATAATATAGAAATTTACCCATGTGCCAAAGGTTTTTTATTGTTACATTTGATTTTTTGGTTGATCAGAATAAGATTTTTCAAGCTAAAAATTGGAGGTGGGAAAATCATATTTTAATCATGAAACCCTGGCAATTAGATTTTAATCCCTTAATAGAAAATATTTCGCTATGCCTTGTTTGGTAAGATTGCCATATCTTTCGCTTCAGTTTTAGACTGTATCGGGTCTTACATTTATAAGTAATGCACTGGGTGATTTGCTAAAAATTGATCAATCTTCTCTGGATGACTTTTGCCAAGATTTTGGTGTGTCTAGATATCTCTCACAATCTACCTGAAAGTACAAAGTTGAAAGTAGAAAATAGAAGTTGTCTTTAGTCCTTAGATTTTGAAGGAATGCCCTTCAGATGCTAAAACTATTTTCAAGTTGGGCACTTCTCTGAATCTTGCCAAAAAGTTAAGCAGAAACATGTTTCCTCATGGGGAAAAGAGGCAAATAAGGAGTAGCTAGAAGTGGTGGTAGAAGCTTCTTTTCATCTGATAGAAGCAGCTCCAGAGAGAGTCAAAGGAAAAAACCAAGTTAAGGTGAAATCGTAGGTAAGAACATTTGATAATACAAAGTCTATTGGTAATAATGAGAATAATGTGAATAAGAATGAAATTGATTTAGACAAACAGAAGGAAAGTAACAGTATTTGAAGTTCAATTTCAATAAAATTAGGGGATGAGGATGAATCGAAGTTGGTAAAAAGCAGGAAAAAAGAATGTCAGATCTTGAGCTCTCTATCTAAGAGATCTATGAAGGTAGAACAAAGTAATTATGGACATTCAATTTGATTAAGTTGACTTTTATGTTAAATTATTTTTTACTTTTAATAATTAAAACATTTTGTCATTTTAGTAGCTTTATGCCTTAAAGAAAAAATCATTAAGCTATGCTTATTCTGTTATTTTTTAATCCATATATTATAAAGGCCAAAGACCCATAAATTCTCTAGCATCGATTTAAAAAAAATACTAAAATAAAATAAAAAGGAAAACAACTACCTTGCGTACTATATTCTTTTTTAGACCACTATAATATTTATTTATGAAAATTGCCACCGTTTATAATTTATTTGTTTGTTTCACTTCGAGAACATTATTTTTGTGGATTAATTTAGGTATCTTATCTTCCGAGAAAACAATGTTTCAAAGGTATGTTTATATAAGTTACCTTTATAATTATTTATATAAAATATATATTTTCAATATATATATAAATTTATCATAATGTACATATGCTTGTGATGAAAAGAAAAGGTTTGTCCTATATTTTGAAAAATGTGATATCCATTATGGATATGCAGATAATATATTTTTAATATATGTTAAAAGATCATTGGTAAAAGAAGAAACTATAGGTTGGATTTTATTAAATGTATGTAAAGTGGAAAAATAATTATTAAATTTGTGTATTTTTTATTTTATTATTTTTATTATTTTATTTAGTTTGGTATTTGGGTATGAATTTATATTTAAAATTAAATAGTTAAATATAAAGTTTAAAAATTTATTTGGCTAATATTATTTTATTTTTATTTTTTAAATAATTTGAGTGTTTTATTGTATTTCTTTTTTTTTTAAATTTATTTTATATGTAAAAAATATATTATTATAAAAAATATTTTTTAATTTATTTTACATATAAAAATCTATTTTATTATGAAAATCATTTCTTAAATTATTTTATTTATGTAAAATATAAGTGTTTTATATTATTTCTTAATTTAAGTCATATAATTTAGTATTTTAATGTAGATTTACAAGTAAATTGATTTGAATTCATATATCATAATAGTTAAATGTATTGTTCTATTCCAAGTAAAATAAAATCTTACTATTTTTAAAAATTATGTAGATATAGTCTATTCTCTCTTTTTTCTCCTTGATAATGTTGACATTAATTTTGAAGAACCAAATTCAATATTGATAGATTTTTTGTAATTGAAACACTAGACAATGCAACTCAAGATTGAATGGATGTCAAGATTGAATGGATGTCGATGTTGTGAACAATGCACAAAATAATGATATATAGGAGAAGATAATATCATAACCTAGAAGAAGAAGAAGATAAACGAAAAATAATGATTTAAAATAAGAGTCAACATAGCAAACTCAAATAAGAAGACGAATGTAGGATTCAAAAAAATATATAACTAATCCCAATGGAATACTTTGAAGAGATTTGAATATTTTTCAAATGATTTTTTGATATGGTTTAGATATTCTTGCTTTACCAAATAAGTGATATATTTCTCAAAAAATTACATTGGAATGAATATTTTTTGAAAACTTGAAGGTCATGTATGCAATAGATGTAGACAAGAAAAAGGCCATCAATGATTTTCAAAATCAAACAATATGGATCCTAGGCCACAAGTACCAGAAAACGTATCACAAGTTAAGGAAATGTTAATGTCCGAAGTCAACTCAATCCTACAAATGACACACACAACTGGAGGTCAATATAAATATAAATGACATACAATATGTTTTTCATAAGAAATAAAATAAATAGATAAGACTATGCCTCATAGAATAAAATATTTGTCAATGATTATAGTTCAGAGAAGAGGTCAACATAGAACAAATTAAAACTTTACCGTCAATAGAGAATGGGTATATAAGGCACTTAAATACAAAATAAAACATGACAAGTTCTATTTAGATGTTCAAATTAATGAAAATGCTCTTAGTGAAATTCCACTCGAGTCTGATTAAAATGTATTTAACTAGCTAAACTTTATCCATATGCATTACAAAATTTTATTCAGCATCCATATCTTCGAAATACAAGACAACTTATACATGTGGATATGGAAGGTGACAATGAAGAGCTATTCAATTGTGAAGAATGACATATAATGTGTATAGAGAGTGCCAACCTATGTAAGAAATAAGGAAGAATGGTTGTAGATAAGATGTTCAATCATTGAAATAGTTGTATAAATTAAAAAAAAATTATGTGTGAAATAAATAAAAATCAATTATTATTATTATTTATAGGTATAATGCACTATGGACATTGAATCTTCAGTGATTAAAATATATCAAGACTTAGAGACAAGATGTTAAAAACTTTGAGTCCACAAGAAATGATGATAGATTAAATATACACAATCATTACATATTATGTAGTTGTGGAGAATAAATGTAGATTGACAACCTGTTCTTTCCAAACAAGTTGTAATCAAGTACACTACCAAGGATGCAATAAAATCAAGAATATCTCAAAAGCTTATTAGTAAATGTGGATGGAGTTGAAAACATTGAAAACCCAGATGAATTAGCAAGAAGATCATAGAGAAGACTTCTCATTGAAACAGTTTTCAAAAGCGACATTGGTGTACAAGAAAATGTCACATGTTGTTGGAGCTTTTTGTTAGCAAAGATTAGTTGATTATTTGTAAATTTGAATGTTTCATGTAATGTTTTCAAACCAATAGATAAAATACGTAAAGGTGGCATTGACAAGCATACAAAATATTTCAATGATGGATACAAGAACATGCTTTTTTCTATGAAAAGATTTCATTTATTGAGACAATTAGAACTTTCACATATAATCCAAGGTGAACAAGAGATAGCAAATGGGAGGAAAGGTGTAGCACAACGATTGTGAGAGTATTCCCAAGGTTTTCATTCATTCTTGCATATGAATCATATAAATGAGTTGATTTTTGTTAGTCAAAATTATCACTTTACAAGTAATTTTGTGATATACAAAAATAGAATGGACTCGATGATGATGCAATAAATTCAAATTGGGACTCATTCAATTATAATCTTTGACATGTCAAACATATGAGTATTTTAGAAGATATTAAAAATCATAGTGATTCAGAGCATGAGGATATTGCCTCAATTCAATAGAACACAATGGAACATGAGTGAGATATCATTTTTAGGTTATAATGTGGCCAAATTAAATACATAAAATTGAGGAAGAGAGATTGAAATTATTAGAGGATAAATAATGTCATGTACTTATCTCAAATTTATTTCTATGAATATAAAATGACTCATTATTTGACATTTTATGTGATGTGATACAACACATTTTGATGACAATTAAATGATTCTTTAGTTTAAGAAATGTATCTTATGTATATTACACTTTGGGATGATTTACAAATGTTTCATTTATATTTTATTTCATCTTATTGACATTACACTATATGATTTAATGTGATGTATATTATACATTAAAAAATTTATGAAATACTCCATATTATATGTTAAATAAGTACACAATATGCATAGATGATACTATAATATCTATATTAGATAAATTTGTGTAAAACTTTTTAAGAGATATGATTTTTGAGGCACCTATTACACTTATGTCAAAAATCCAATATAAATATGCACTTCGAAAATGATATCTTTTTCCATCTTTTACATAGATTTATTTAATATAGGTATTTTAGTAATCCTCCATAATTGATGCTTGAAGGTCTCTTCATTATTTCCTTACTTCCTTGGTCCCCTTCCTATATTTGTTTTATGGTCATCTCTTATAGTTGATGTTTGTGCATGGTCCCCTCCTATAGTGATCTATGAGTGGCTTAGGTCCTCTTTATTCTTTATTATTTTATTCTTGGTGCTTTGCTCATTCTACCTAAATTGTCTTTGCTTTGTTTTTTGTGCCTATGTAACTTAGGGAGAAAGTAGGGTTTTCATTAATTTATGAGGTAGTGTTATGAAAAGGGATAGAAGGGTCACTTATGAGCATGCAGAGATTTAGAAGGATGGAAGTATTAATTATGGACTCGATTGTGTGGAGGATGTTGATAACAACCATGGTCGAAACATTATGGAAGGAGTGGTGGATGATGAGAAGGGGCAGGAAGGTTATGGAGAAAACCCTTATTTTTAGAGGTCCTACAGTGGGAGGGAATTTATAAATATTTTTAAGGTGTGAAATTCATGCATGAAGCAATAGTTATGGGTGAAGACGGAGTCAGCAGCAGTGTCACACTTGAAGTTGGTAAGTCCTCTGGTCTCAAAATACCTTCTCTCTATTTTTGAAGGAATCAATGGAAAGTGATTTGTAATTAGAAGAACCTTGTTAGATGAAAGTTGGGGTTTTCTTTGTATATTTGAATAGAAATTCCTTACCCTATAAATGTCTTTTGATAATTGGTTAAATTTTATTTGCGGTAAAAAATGGGGATTTATATTTCCTTCTATAGAATGTTTTAGAAGGGGATTTTCATGACTTTATTTAAAAATTCCAATATACAAAGGCATGTTTTTATCAAACCCCTATGGAATGCAAGGTAGCTGGTTTTTAAATCTCTTCTTTGGAACCCTAAATTGGATTGTGATTAAATTGTAATCAAAATGACCTTTAGATGGGTAGCTATTGAGAATGTTCCTATCCAAATTTATAATTTTTTTCCTCTAGCTCTTAAGCCCCTAGGAGAAGCTCTTTAGACCCACTAAAAGTCTTTCTTGATACCATCTTGTTTAATATTAAGGGTGAATATTTTTCCTATCCCATTAAAGGATTAGATGCTCTTAATGCTTGCTTCTTCTATAAAAATGATGGTCATCTTAGGAAAGATTAACCTCAGCTAAGGAAAATGTAAAATGTGATTAATTTGACATTGAAAAATAATATACTTGCAGGATAATAAAAATAATGTTTCTATTTTTTATGGTAGTATTATGTTAAGAGAAAACCCCTATTTCATTTTGGATCCCTATTATAGCTGAGCGCCATCTAGTTATGATTTGGTGGGACGTAGCTCCCCTAACGGTTTGTAATATGATGACAACCTTGTCTTGTCACTAGATAAGCATTTGGTGAGTATGGAATGTGTTAATATTGGTATTAGGTCTTCTAGTAATTATGTTGGTAATTAAGCTAATCCATATGCTTCAGTGGCACTATCTCCAACCCCATGTGTTGATGATCAAACTAATGTTATTTTGGAAAGAGCTTTGCCTCTTAGAAATGTTGGTTCAAATGTTATCTTTAGTGGGATGCTAAGAAATAATGGTAAGAGAATGAAAATTTAAGTAATTCAAAACCCTTAGGATCTCCTATGGGTGATGATGGGGAGGTTTTTAAAGTGTCTTTAGGATGTACTGAAGATAGTAAGAAGAAAGCCAATGAAAATTAGGTTCCTTAGGTTTTTACAAGGTTGTACCAAAGAAAAGGAGGTTCTAAGGCCTCTAGTCTACAAATATAGGCTCCCCCCTCTTTTGATGAAGGTGAGGGGCCTAGAATCCCATGATTGCAAACCAATTGTAAGATAATTTATGTGTCATAAAGAAGGCATTGATTTCTTGTTGCTTCAGGAAGTGAAGTTTGTTGGTTTCAAACTGTACTCTATATTAAACTATATATGGATAGATTCTACTCAAAATTTCTACTTTTCATTCAAAAGGAAAAGGTGGTGATTCCATCTTAGTCAATCTTAAGTGGAAAGATTCAATAGTTAATTTTGGTTCATCTCCTTATCATGGAGCTATGTAGGCCAATCTCAAAAGTGAGGAACAAGAGTTTAGAATTTGCATTGATATTTATGCTTCTAATTACTATAGAGAAAAGTTTAACTTATGGAATTGGATTGATTCTAACTTAATAGAAACCCATACATTCTGGGGGAGATGTTAATAAGGTAGAAGAAAAAATGGACAAACAAGGGGGTGATCTAATTGTATGAAAAGTAAATGAATTAATTTTTTGGTCCAAACTCAAGTGGATTCTTAAACTCTCTAACCATGTTAACTAGGGGAAAAAGATAGCAAGATTGTCTGGTATACATTGTGTAATAATTAGGTCTCTCAAAAGAGAGTGTATTCTAGACTTCATAGATTTTACTTCAATAAGAATATTTTTGAAGTATAACAGGAGGAGTGCAACTTAGTGAAGGTGCTCTCATTTATGATCTCAGATTGCCATCCCATCTATTTATTTATTTATGAGCTGAATGTTCCTAAGTACAAAGACCTATATAAATTGAATGTTTCACATTTGAACAATTCTAATTTTATAGGTGGAATCCATTCTGCCTGAAACATTGGCAAGTTTGTTATTGATTCTTCATCCTCCATTGATAAGTGGAACTATTTTATGAGCCTTTGTAAGAATTGTACAAGAACCTTTGGTAATCATCAAGAAATTCTAAAAAGGAAGATTGCTCGTAATAGTCAGTACAAGTTGATCCTTTATGAATCAAGTTTACACTTGACCCAAATAATGCTATATTGATTGATCAACTGATAATCCTAAAACATGAAATAAAAAATAATTAAACTTTTGTTGCGTAGGGGGCTCAGGTTTGCTCTAGGCTACACTGGATCAAACTTGGAGACAAATGCTCTTGATTCTTTTTCAACTATTTAATTAAAAAGCATGGAAAAAGGAAATTTTCTATTTTTTAATGTGGAGGTATTGTGTCTAGTTACCTGACCATGATAAAAAAAAGCATTATTTTCCTTCTATTCTGATCTTTTTTCATAATGGCTTGAGCATAATGTTTGATAATTACAGAGAGATTTGTTCTAAATGTATTCTTTGGAAATTTATGAGGGAGCAGGATATGATGTTCGACAATGAAATCTCTCTAGATGATATTAAGGCAACCATTGACTCTATAAAGTTATACAAATTCCCAAGCTTTGATGGGTTTCTTGCAGAGTTATATAAGTTAAATAAAGAGTGGATTGTTGCTGAATGATTGGGGGTTTCTAATGAAGCCATTGAAGTTGGTACATTGGGGCTTGAAATAAATATAAGGGTGATTAAGCTCTTACCAAAAGATGGAGAACCCTTTTTGGTAAAGAACTAGAGATCTATTACTCTTCTTAATGTCTCTTATATGATCTTTACTAAAATTTTGGTTATAAGGCTTTCCTCCACTCTCTGCTTGCACTGATCTTTGTTACTCAAACAGAGTTTATAGAAGGCAAATACATCTTTGATAATATTTTATTTGGCTGGGAAATTATGTATTGGGATTTTTATTCTGAGTAAGACATAGTTATGATCCTACTTGACTTTGAAAAAGCCTATGATAGGATTGAGTGGCCATTCATCAATTTAATGTTACAAACCTTTACGGTTGAGGAAAGATTTTTTAAAATGGCAAATGTATTTTTTAAATATGCCTCAGCCATTATTGTAGTTAATGGTGAATTGACTAAATCTATTGAGATTCATAAGTCAGTTAGACAAGGGTTCCTTTTTTCCCCCTTCTTCTTGTTATGGGGGTTGAAGGACTTCATTCCTTGTTAAGAATCCTCATCAGTGGGTCCTCTGGTCAAAGGTATCTCATTACCCAATGGATTAGATATGATTGATGTTTTTTTTAAAGATGATTCTACATTGTTTGTCAAACTTGAAAAAGACAATCTTAAGTAAGTGGTTAGAAGACTTGCCATTTACTTTTTTCTCTCTGGATCTAAACTAGCACTACATACATCATGTATGATAGGGTGGAATGAGGACCTGTCAAAATGGTTGGTGGAGTTTGGGTGGATATGGAAGGACCCTACTCATATGGTTAGATATCTTGGTATTTTTTTTGCCTAGGTACCTTCATTCAAATAGATGTGGGACTGGTTGTATGTCAAAATTAATAACAAGATTGGTAAGTGGCATAGTCATTTTTTCTCTCTTCTAAGAAGAATCCAAGTATGTTATAAATTTCTCCCTTATTATAGTATATACTATTCCCCATGTTGGATGTTTAATAAGTCTTAAATTAATATATGTCATAGAATAATTAGAGAATTTATATGGTCTAATGGCAAGGGGAATAGAAAAAGGAATATTATGGCATGGAATATCTACTATGTAACTAAAAAATTTGGGGGGCTCGAGTTGAAAGACCTTAGGTTTCAAGGTATTTCTCTAGCATTCAAGTGGATAATTAGGGCCATGGATGGGGATGATCCATGGAAGATTTTGGTTAGGCATAATATTCTGAGGGGAATCCTGAAAATCAAACCACATTGGAAAGGGATTGACATTTCAAACTTATTGATTGGTTTGTTTCTTATGCAAGTCCTAGGATCTCCAAATTTTCAATCTATTTAGAATGTCTGGGAGTTTGTAAAGCAACTTGTTATTGTGCATCTTATCTTCTATGGGATGGAGTCTAAGTTCTAGGTGTACAAAACTATATGGTGGAACCTCACTATTAATAAAAGGCCCTTGGCCTTACTAGAGGGTGCTTAGTTTTTTTGGGTTCTCCAAAGGTCTAAGATGTTTAAAAGATATATTATTTTTAATGGTTGGGCCTCATGGACTGTGATCAAAGAAAGGTACTAGATTCTAGGATCTCAAAGGAGATCCTTTACTTTTCTCACTAAAGCTCTGTAGGATATTAGAGGTGTTTCTATTTGTGATGATATTGATGTGTTCTAAGAGGATATTAAATGGATTAATGGTCGCCCCCCTTTTGGAATATAACACTAAAATTCTCTATGATAAACTTACTTTATCCAAAAGCCTCTTTCTCAGTCTTAATTGATTCTAGCATGTGTGTGATCCATTCTCCAGTTGGTTTTTTGGATTTAATGTTGTATGGTCTTTATGCCTTGAACCAACAAAATCTTATTTCAAATGGTTGCTTTTGTATGACAAATCCGCTATAAGGTTGGTAATTTCTATGTCTGGCTTTCGTAATCCTCATTGTTTGTTATGTGGTAAGCTTGAACCTATTGAACACATTTTTTTATTATGCGCTTATACTACAAGTATTTAGAAAAGTTGTCTTACTAGTTGGAACACTCTGTTTGATTATGAGAATTCATGGTACAATATTTCTTTTGGATATGTATGTTCTAATAATAATGTTCATTTTTTTTATAAGTTATGACTTGTGTTCTTCACTAAAATACTTTGGTTTATTTGGAAACAAAGGAATTTAGAAGTTTTTCAATTTAAGAACAAATTGTTTACTAACTTAAATCTTGAAGTTACAATTAGATGTATTTCCTAGTGGATATTTTTGTAGTTGAAAGTGCCACAACATGCGCTGGAGAAGTTATTGAGAATAGGGATTATAAAGGTCTCTTATTGCTATCTTATAGATAGTGGATGATAACCTAGATTTTAATAGGTTATGGAGTGGAGGATTTCTCATAGTGATGTTGCATATGCTCAAGTTTTTGAATATGATTAGGCATTGATCAGAGAGGCATACTTTGATCATGTTGATACTCTGGTGGCTAGCTAGGATGGGTCTTCAGATTCAGAGAAAAATGGGTCAGTTACCTGGTTGGAAGCAAAGATGTTATACAAGCATTATAGGCCTATGGGTTTGAAGAAGACATTGCTCTTGGTGAGAAGGCTAATGTGGTTGCTATTCAGATGTTGACCGATATTGGCAATGAGGTACGTAGTTGTGAAGTTGGTCGAGGGAGAGATGAAATTGGCAATATTGTCGACCCAAATCATATTATTATTAATAGTATTGAGAATTTTGTTAATGCAACATCTTTAAAAATTGAAAAAGTGATTGAAGAGGGTAACAAAAAAGATGTCAAAAATCTGATAAAACTTTGTTAAAAACTCCAATATGAATGATCTTTTGAGTAATCTGAAATGTTTTCCCTCCTCGGTACAAAGCTCACAGTTGAGACCTGGTCTTTTTTACAATGAAGTGGAACCTGAGGCAGATGAATTTGTATAAACTGAAGATGATGTGATGATTATTGATGATGGAGATAGTCTAAAAATATAGCTGATGATATTTCTGTGAACACTTTTCTTTGTTTTCCATTGGTTTTATCGGTTTTCTATTGATACCACCTGGATGACTTTTTTATATTGTAATAATGTTCTTAAACTAGTTTTATTTTGACTATATATAATTGACTTGTTAACAATTTTTTGGCATTTTGCATATTTGAATATATAATCTTTTGTAAATATTATTCCTCTATATATACACATCCAATTTAAATTATATATATCTCATTAAAAAATTATATATGTAATTGATACACGTGCGCTGTTTTTCACATATACATACAATCTTATTTTTTAATCTATTACTATCATTCATGCCTTCTTATATCATTAACTTGAACCCCAGATAGATAGATATATAACCCGTTCACATGCACGACTTTTTACACATGCAGGCAACTAACAATGGATAAGATTTTTTATTTTTTTAATCTTTTATTGTGACTCATGCCTAGCTTCCAGCTCACTGAAGTAGGAACAGATTAAATTATGTGCGCCTATATAGGTTGTAGTTTCGTTCGTCCTATATTTATTTGAATGAATGTGTTGTTGCACTAAATCATTCCATTCCCCTTAATTTTGATAGATTTGAGGAAAATGAGAAAAGGATGTGTTTTAATGGATAGAGATGTAAGCACTGAATCATAATGTCAATGGTCTAAGTTAGCAAAGCATATAAGTGAGGATATTTTCATGCCTTCCATTGGAATCTGTCTTCAAATTTTGCATGGTATGTAAAGGGTGGAATCGTCTCTTGTCTTCTCCCAATTTTTTAGCTCTGTGGAGTGCAATTTCAAAGGGATCTCCATGGCTTCTTGTTAAATGTAATCTACAAAATAGATGTGCTGCTTACTCTTTCTCCACAGATAAATGGATAACCATCTCCCTTAATTTCTTAGGCACATTCAAA
The DNA here is from genome assembly GCA_037957365.1 of Torreya grandis. NCBI lineage: Eukaryota > Viridiplantae > Streptophyta > Pinopsida > Cupressales > Taxaceae > Torreya > Torreya grandis. The sequence goes on from JARHVA010003169.1 coordinate 2,114,187, forward strand.
TATAAAGCTTTAAGAGCACCATCAGGTGGAGTGTTACTCTTGTTAGATAATCTGGACTGCAGCGGGTTCAATGTCTGTGATCCACTAAAACAAACAGTTTGGGAAATTCCTCATATGTTGTCAATTCACTTTGTTGCCGATAAAGTGATTGCGGAGGGGAATGACAGAGATTCCTACAAAGTGGTGGTGGTGGGGTTGGAAACCAATTTCCAAAATCAAGATGATTTCAATATAGAAATCTATCATTCTGCAAATGGGGCGTGGAAGATTTTGGGCAGGCTGCCCAAAGATTATTCATTTTGGAGATGGGCAGACTCTATGGTTTTGTACAAGGATTATTTTTCCTTTTTGATAAGGGATCCGGAGGGGATTGCAGAGGGGATTGTTATTTGCAACCTCCAACGATTTTGGGTCAATGATTTTTGTGAAGCTCCCTCACCCTGCTCACCCTGACTTCAGGCCTAAGCTTTTTGCGACCAAGTCTTCGGTTGTAATTACACAGCGTCATCCATATTCCATTGTGAGTCTATGGGAATCATAATTATATCCGAGTATGAAGCCTTCCGATTCATTTTGGAAACATATTACAGATATAGATGCGATGTTGATTGGATGGATGCCTTATTGTAACCACAAGATTATTTTAGTTGGGGATTATATCTTTGTTGAAGGAGAGAGATTTGTACAGCCAGAGTGGGGACAGGCAGGACATAACATATTTTTTACTATGCTTGCCTATAATTTTGGACACAAGTTTTGCAAATCAATCCCAGAATGTCCCATAGCTTGCTGCGAGGTGACTACCACAAAATATAATTTTCAATCGTTGTATTGTGCTCAACCTTTTGAGCCCAGGGTATAAGCTTGCAATGCAGGGGGTTATGTTTCAAATATATGTTTGTATCCATTAATTGTATTTTGCATATTTTTTTAATTGTATTTTCAATATTTTATTGTATTTTTAATCTTATTTTATATATGAAAATTTTATTTTATTGTGAACATTATTTCTTAGTTTATTTTATATATGAAAAATCTATTTTATTGTGAACATTTTTCTTATGTTATTTTATTCATGTAAAATATAACAATATTAAGATAAGTATTATGTATTATTTTTAAATCTAAGTTGTACAATTTAATTTCTTGATGTAGACTTACAAGTGAATTGATTTAAGTTCATATCTTATAATGGTCAAATGCATTGTTCTATTCCAAGCAAATTAAAACTTTATTACTTTTAAAAATTATATAAATATGTCTTGATCAAAATTAAATTTTGAAAATGAATATTGAAAAGAAGAAAAAAGAGGGTATCAAAATGAACATCGTAAACAAAGACAACAAAAAATCATATCTGCACAAAGAGATGAATATGAAAAATTTGAATTGATAATGATAGATAAAGAATTTAAGAACATAGAGCTGAATTGATAGTTAAAGAATTGGAAATAAAAAATAGACAACATGCTGATAAGATGAAAAACATTCGGGTACAAATATTTCAAGATGAGCAATGTGTATTGATAACAAGATTACAAAGAAAAATCTATTAAGAACAATTGACTAAGATAGAAAGATAACACAAACAAGGAATTCATCATGAAGCATCTCAAAGGCATTGTCTTTGATTGATTGATTCATAATGTTGACATTAATTTTGAAGAACCAAATTCAATATCAATATATTATGTGCTTGAAACACTAGATAATGCAACTCAAGATTGAATGGATGTTAATGTTCAAAAAAATGCAAAACATAATGATACAAAAGAGCATGCAACATCACAACCTAGAAGAAGAAGATACATGGAAAATAATGATTTAAAAGAAGAGTCAACATTGCAACCTAAAAGAAGAAGATGAATACAAGATTCCAAAAAAAAAAAAAAAAAAAACTAATCCTAATGGAATGACTGGGAGAGATTTGAATATTTTTCAAAAATAATTTTTTGACATGGTCTAGATAATCTTGCTTTACCAAATATGTGTTGGATCTGTTAAGAAAATAACATTGGAATGAATATTTTTCAAAACCTGAAGGACCTATATGCAATACATGTCGATAAGAAAAAGGCCATCATTGATTTTCAAAATCAAATAATATGGATCATGGGCCACAAGTATCAAAACATGAAAACATATCACAAGTTGAGGAAATGTTAATATCCCATGTCAACTCAATCCTATAAGTGACACACACAACTGGAGGTCAGTATAAATATAAATGACGTACAATATATTTTCCATAAGAAGTAAAATAAATAGTTAAGATTTTGCCTTCTTGAATAAAAGATTTGTCAATGATTCTAGTTCAGAGGAGAGATCAACATAGAATAAATAAACACTTCACTGTCAATAGAAAGTGGGTATATAAGGAATTTGAATACAAAATAGAACATGACAAGTTCTATTCAGATGTTCAAATTGATGAAAATGCTTTTTATGAAATGTTACCTAAGTCTAATTAAAATGTCTTTAACTTGCTGAACTTTGTCCATATGTGTTACAAAATTTTATTCACAATCCATGTCTTCGAAATACAAGACATCTTACACATGTGGATATGGAATGTGACTATGAAGAGCTATTCAATTGTGTGGAATGACATATAATGTGTATACAGTTTGCCTACCTATGTAAGAAAGAAGGAAGAATGGTTTGTAGGTAAATGTTAAATCATTAAAATAGTTTTATAAATATTAAAAAGAATATGTATGAAATAAATAACAATCAATTATTATTATTTATAGGTATAATGCACCATGACCATTGAATCTTGAGGGATCAAGACTTAGAGACAAGAGATTAAAAATTTTGAGCTTGTAATAAATGATGATAGAGTAGATACACACAATCGCTACATATTCCAGCTGTGGAGAACAAATGTAGATTGGGAACCTGTTCTTTCCAAACATGTTATAGTCAAGTACATTATCAAGTATGCAATAAAAGCAAGAATATCTATGAAACTTATCATCAAATGTGGATGCATCTAGAAAATATTGAAAAGCCAGATGAATTAGGAACGAGAGAATAGATAAGACTTCTAACTAAAACAATTTTTAAAAGAGACATTGGGGAACAAAAAACATGTCACATGTTGTTGGAGCTTCTATTATCAGAGATCAATATAGTATTTTTAAATTTGAATGTTTCATGTGATGTGTTCAAAGAATAGCTAAAACAGATGAAGGTGACCATGTTGAACATACAAAATATTTCAACGATGAATACAAGAACATGCATTTTTCCATGGAAAGCTTTTCACTTATTGAGATAGTTAGAACTTTCACATATAATCCAAGGTGAAAAATAGATAGCAAAAGGGAAGAAAGGAGTATCACAATGATTTTGAGAGTATTCGCAAGGTTTTCATTCATTCCTGTATATGAATCACATAAATGGGTTGATTTTTGTTGGTCAAAATTATCACTTTACAAATCATTTCATGATATAAAAAAATAAATTGGACTTGATGATGATGCAATATAAAATCAAATTGGGAGTCATTCAATTATAATAATTGGAATGTCAAGCGAATGATTATTCCATAAGATATTGAAAATCATAGTGATTCTGAACATGAGGATACTACCCTAATTTAACAGAACACAATGGAACATGAGTGGAAAATCATTTTTAGGTTACAATATTCATACCAAATTAAATACATAAAATTAAGGAAGAGAGATTGAAATTATTAGAGAATAGATAATGTCATGTACTTATCACAAATTTCTTTCTATGAATATGAAATGAATCATTATTTGACATTTTATATGACGTGATAAGACATATTTTGATCAATATTAAATGATTCTTTAATTTAGGCATTATATCTTATGTATATTACACTTTAGGATGATTTACAAATGCTTTAATTGTATTTTATTTCATCTTATGTACATTACACTTTTGGATGATTTAATGTTATGTATATTATACATTAAAAAAATATGAAGAAACTCATATTATATATTAAATAACTATGGAATACATAAAAATGTTACTAACATATTTATATTAGATAAATTTATATAAAATATGTTGGGAGATATCATTTTCAAGATACCTATTGTATTTATATCACAAATCTAGACGCCTCCAAAATGATATATTTACATGTGTTTTGCATAAATTTAACTTATATAAATATATTAATAATAACTACATCCAAATTCCCATACAAAATTATATATATATATATCTCATTAAAAAAATTATATATAAAATCTATGCCCATGCATGGCATTTTACATATACATGCAATTTTTATTTTTTTAAAATCCTTTATTATCGTTGGTGCCTTCTTATGTTAATAACTTGAATCCTATATCTCTATATATATCCCATTCGCATGCATGACTTCTTGCATATGTAGGGAGCAATGACTCGAAAATGGGACCTACTGGGTAAAGCCCACCTTCTTTACCATGACTCACCATCACAAGGGCTGAAAAAATGTTGGGATAAGCGCTTTTGATATACCGGAGCTAAGAACCGGAGTAATGGGGGAGCACCTTCTCGAAGTGGGACATGTGGGTGGCCCTGGGTCTGTAATGTCCGCCAAATGATTTGCATCCGAAACGCCTCGCTGTGTTCCGCGTGGTCCACAAGGAGAAGTATGACCCTTACCTCAAAGTGTCCACGTGGTCACTTTTTAAAAGAGTGTTCATATATTCAATGGAAATGAAACTTAGGTTGATGAGTACAAACTACTTGTACCTCACCAATACACCAAGCCCTTGCATACTTCTTCAATTAAGTGTGCCTATATAGATTATAATTTCGTTCATCCTCGATTTCTTCAAATGAATGTTTTGTTGCGCTGAATCATTCCATTCCCGTAAACTTTGGTAGATTTGACGAAAGTGAGAAAAAGATGTGCTTTAATGGATTGAGATGTAAGCACTGAATCAAAATGTCAATGGTCTAAGTTAGCAGAACATATAAGTGAGAGGATATTTTCATGCCTTCCATTGGAATCTGTCTTCAAATTTTGCATGGTATGTAAAGGGTGGAATCGTCTCTTGTCTTCTCCCAGCTTTCTAGCCCTGTGGAGTGCAATTTCAAAGGGATCTCTATGGCTTCTTGTTGAATGTGAGCTACAAAATAGATGTGTTGCTTACTCTTTCTCCACAGATAAATTGATAACCATCTCCTATAAAGCTTTCAGAGCAGCATCGGGTGGAGGGTTACTCTTGTTAGACAAAGACAAGCAGGACTAGAGCAGCAGGTTCAATGTTTGCGATCCACTAAAACAAACCATTTGGTAAATTCCTCATATATTGTCAATTCGATTTGTAGCCGATAAATCCATTGTGGAGTGGAATGACAGATATTCCTAAAAAGTGGTGGTGGTAGGGTGGGATACCAATTTCCAAACTCGAGATGATTTCACTATAGAAATCTATGATTCTACAAATGGGGTGTGGATGATTTTGGGTAGGTTGTCCAAAGATTACTCATTTTGGAGATGGGAAGGCCCTATGGTTTTATGCAAGGATTATTTTTCTTTTCTGATAAGGGAGCCAGAGGAGATTACGGAGGGGATTGTTATTTGTAACCTCCATGATTTTGGGTCAATGAGTTTTTTGAAGCTCTCTCTCCTTCCTTGCCCAAGCTTCAGGACTAAGCTTTTTGCGACCAAGTCTTTGGTTGTAATTGCACAGCGTCATCCAGATTCCACTGTGAGTCTGTGGGAATCAGAATTATATCCGAGTATGAAGCCTCCCAGTTCATTTTGGAAACATATTACAGATATAGATGCGATGCTGATTGGATGGATGCCTTATTGTAAGCGCAGATTATTGTAGTTGGAGATTATATCTTTGTTGTAGGAGAGACGTTTGTACTTCCAGAGCGAGGACAGGCAGGACATAACATATTTTGTACCATCCTTGCCTATGATTTTAGACACAAGTTTTGCAAATCAACCCCAGAATTTCCCATGGCTCGCTGTGAGGTGACTGCCACAAAATATAGTTTCCAATTATTGTATTGTGCTCAACCTTTTTGAGCCTAGGGTGTAAGCTTGCAGGGGGTTGTGTTTCAAATATATGTTTATATCCATTAAGGCCGCAAAAGATAAATTCCAATCATTGTAGGGAGGAAGTGCTAGTTTTAGTTTTAGGGTTTCATCTAGTATTGTGTAGCTTTTTCATCCAGTAAAGTGTAGCTTTTATCCAGTAAAGTGTAGCATTTATTTTACAATTTCTGAAAATTGTTGTTATAAATATATTATTTTACTTTCAATTTTTAAATTGTTAGTTATTTATTGTATTGTAACATTTAATTTAAAAAGGAAGATATTGTGTAGCATATATATTTTCTTTTGCATCTTGTCATTTTATTCATAAAAATCATTCTTAAATTTTAGATTTATGAAATCAATGGATGTATATTTTAAGAATGGTCTCAATATTTTTTACATAGATTTATTATATATATATATATATATACACTAGTTAATTATTAATTTAAAATAACAAATAAATATATGGAAAAATAATAAGATAAATTAATATAATATTTGAATTGTTAATTTTTTTAATTAAATTATTTGTTCTAGTTCATATCTTGTTTTTGACACAGTCACATTTTATGTGAAACATACAGTTATTTATATTATAACAATGTAGGCATGAATATTGGGAGTAACTTTATAATGTTGCACTCATTTCAAATTCATCTATAATAAATTTTATTGATAGAACATTTAAATTTTATAATTTTATTATAGAATATGTCTAGTTCTAATACACCTAAAAAATTTTGTTATTTAACATTGTCCATATAAATCATAATAAAAATATGGAAACACTATATATATATATATATATATATATATATATATATATATATATATATATATATATATAGTTTGGTGTGTTTGGTGTACTCAAATTTTCATGTTGCTTGTACAAAATATTTTGGATAACGTAATTGATATCTTTATAAAATATTGTTTTTTTCTCTCAAACTCTAATGAGAAGTTTACCTAGGGAAAAAAATAATATAGTTATTGATCCATCAAAACAATTGACATATATATAAAATATTGATTCTTCTCGCAAATTCTAATGGTAGGTTTACCTAAAGAAAAAAATAATATAGTTATTAATCTATTAGACAAAAATCATTTTAGCATAAAAATGGACTTAGTTTGATAAATATCATTTAATAATTTTAAAGCGCTAGTTACGATGCCACTTAAAATACACTTTGGAATTTTAAATGAAAATAAACATGATTTTTTGCAAGAACATACCAACATTGAAAATCAAATAAAAATAATAATTTTTTTGCATATAATGAAATATAAATTTTTAGTTGTATTTGACATTACATGAAATAAATGAGAATAAAATTAGGTACTATGGATAATCATAATGGTATAAACTTATAAGATACCAAATTAATTGAATAAGAATGCAGGAGAATACATTTGATTCATGTCTTAAATTTATAAATGCTTTTAATACAATACTTTTCCCATTTATTATTTAGTACTGGTATTTGAGAAATTCACACTCAAAATTTAAAAATATGTACATATTTCAATTTTTATTTTATATATATATATATATATATATATATATATATATATATATATATTTCATTTTTGAATGATCATATTTTATTTAATATTTATTTTTACATTTTTTATGATACTTATGTGAAATTCACATTAAAGCGATACTAATATATTATATTGAACAATATTTATAAATCTTTGTATATAATACTTTTTGAAATTTTATGTGTAAAATGTATGCTTCTACAGATGTTAACGTGGTCGTGAAAATAAATTGCATAGATTTTTTTGCATGGTTTACAGTTTTTATTCTTTATGTTAAGATAGTTGGCTGCATTGATTTTGTGAGCCTTACTTTGTTTGAATTTTTTTTTTATTATATGATCAATGTATAATTATAGATAAACTAAATGTTGTGACACTCATCGTGTATTTAACTATAAGCATTTTGTCCAAATTGATGTTAATATGAAGCACTGTTCAAGCATTACAATGATACTTGATATCTTCATTGGAAAATACATTTGAAATTACATATATGTGTGTGTGTGTGTGTACATGTACATATACATACATACATATATATATATATATACATATATATATATATATATATATATATATATATATATATACATATATATACATATATATATATATGTATATATATATGTATGTATATATATATGTATGTATATATATATGTATATATATATATATATATATATATGTATGTATATGTATGTATATGTATATGTATGTATGTATATGTATATGTATATGTATGTATGTATATGTATATGTATATGTATGTATGTATATGTATATATATATATATATACACACACACATTATATATATATATATACACACACACACACACACACACACACACATATACATATAAATATGTATATATATAATTTTACAACTCACTTTATTCAAATCATTGTAGTGTACTGATCAGACCTCTCTAGAAGAACAATTCTTAGTCAAGGTCAAATAACACTGACAAGTTAAACAATGTTAGATTTATATTTTCAATTTTAATTTTTTAAAGCATTCACTATTGCACTAAGATTACATTTCAAATTTACATGCAAACTATAACACAAATAATTCTCAATACAAAGGTAGGGACTAGCCTTTCTTACTTTTAAAAACAAATGTCTTATGAATGTTATGGTCTATGGCGTATGGATTATTTTATTTTTATCAATATATTTGAATATATGGTTAGAAAGACATGATGTTGCTGGGTAAAATTTTATGTTAGGTGGTAATTGGGATATTAAGCACTAAGCTATGAGGTGTAAGACGTATAATTTTATTAATGCCTTGTAATTGTAATGTTATTGTGTTAAATACATAGATATGGATCATTAATTAAAATTGGGTTGTTATTGTCATATTTTATTTTGTTTTGGGCCCCATATATTATTTATTTATCCTTATCCTTCAACTTATTCATCAATAAAGCTTTACATCTATCAATTATCTATCTCAGGATGCTTTCAAATAGTCTTGCATTCTATTAGATATATGTTTCTATCATTTTAGTCACCTTTTCCTATATCTAACCATCTTGATACTGATCATACCATTGTAGGAACAATATGACATTTATATTAACTGTGGAGTCTTAGATTTTCCCCTTTCTTCATCATGTTTTATTATGCCTTGATTGTTAGTTTTCCTACTTCCACAATGTCATATTTTACACTAATAGGTCCTAATTTGAATTTGATAATTGTGTATATACAAAGATACCAATGCATCTTTAAAAAATAGGCACTTTACAAGTCCATCACAAATAAAAATACAAAGATCACACTTACTCTATTCTTACTATATTTTTCTATTTATTGAAATTTTATTTCTACATGCAAAAAAAAAATAGTGAAAGATCATCCAGATATACTCCTTGCTTGCATCTCATATCTTAGGGATAAGGGTGGGGACTCTCGTAACATGGGATTGATTATTAACTTGCATGAGTAATAATAATTTACAATTTTCTAAAGTACAAGGGATTGACTGAGCTAGTCTCTTAAAATATACCTAAACTTTTACTCTCTTACAAGGTCACTTAGTGTGGATTGGATCTCAAACAAAGTAGAAAGAATTCAAATAATTGCAAGAACAAATTAATGAATTTGAGATATATTTTGGGACATCAAGTGCTGAAAAATGGATTTATAGGATTTCATAATGATTGAACCTATTGTGCCACTGTCATAACCAAATTTCCACTATCAAGATAGATTGTCAACATAAGAGCAATAAGATAGCTCGATATACCTTATCAAGATAGTTTTATTCTAGTCACTTGATTAGATCAATTACATATTTCTATATTATTATTATTATTATTATTATTATTATTATTATTATTATTATTATTATTATTATTATTATTATTATTATTATTATTATTATTATTAGGCCTATTCTCATTTATTTTAACCTCTATTAGAATCCATATGAGTTATAAACCTGGCATTTATCTATAGATTATGATTTATCATTTTTTTAAAATTTAATTTAACCTTTAATTTCATTTTCCACATCAATCATAATTTATGCCTCTATTTTATTAGTTTATTATATTTATATCATATTTACCGTATGTCATGTATTTATGGTTTAATATAATGTTGCTTAAACTTAGATCCACTTAACCATAAAACATTTTAGTTAACCAAAACTTTCTTGCATCCAACCTTGAGGTTTTATCTATTTGTGAACAAATATTATGTTACACTCAATTTTAATGTTTCTATAGACAGTATTTATAAATTACATAGCACCTCAGTCTTGTACACTTATAAAATACATATGGATGTACCTTCAGCTTATAGACCTTTTCTTTTGCCAAAATGTCGCATACAATATCTCTTTGTGCCTAATTTATTATCTGTTAGTCCAACCAATGTTATTCTAATGACCCAAGCCTTTTATCTTGCCTATAATGTTTTAAAACTACGTATCTTCTATCTCTGCAAGTTTTGAACTTGTGTCTATTTTCCAGCTATCTAGACACTTACCTTTACATCGATGTCTATGTCGACACAAGTGTCATCCAAATAGAAGTGTCTAGTGCTAGAAACGTTATTTGATTTAAAAATGAAACAAATTATTATGGTCAACCTAAGTGATTTAATGAGAATTATTCTCCAAACATATTTATATAAATATAAGATAAGTCCTATGTCATGTCCCCTTTGCAATTAATTTTATATTGTAGGAAAATTTGTCATTCCAATATTTATTTATAACTATTCCCAAAGTTACTATCCAGAGGCATTATTCACTATCATTATTCATGGTGACATGGCATGTGAAGTAGGTTTTGATGTAACTGGTGATGTGACATAGTGTTGATGTGGGTTCATATGATGTGGCATGGCCCAAAGAGATAATATTCATGGGAAAAGCTGATTAGAAAGGAATGGTGTATAACATCCACTAATGGATAGGTTTATTTGACTTTGGTGAGTCACACATCTTCCTTTTGGGGTGATGGAGATAAAGATGAATAGTAGGGGAACCACCCTTAGGTGGAATAGTTTTTTGGCATGAAATGAAGTCAAAAGGAAGATTAAATATTGTATGGTAATCTTAGGTGCACATGGGGAAGTGGACAAAAATTCATTATTATAGATTTAGCTCACATGTGGAAGTGGGGTGCATTTTTAAGGGTCACATCAAATGTGGAAGACCATGAAAAAAGAGGGGCTAATCATTTGATCCACCTTTGACCATTTTCATATAAGGATAAACATCACACTATTGCTCACATGTGTGAAGTTGGGCACTAAAGTTATAGTCACATGGGCTGACTAATTTTGTCTCTTTCCTTTTTGTCATAAGGCAACTCTTCACATGTGGTTACTATGCCCACATGGAAATGTGGTGCCATATTCCCTCTAACCTCATAATTATATCTCATTCTTTTCTCATTTGTATATTCTATAAGTATGAAGCTTCTCATTTGTAATGTGTATTTTTAAAATGATAAACCCCCTTATTTTTTGAACATGAACTTGTGTTCAATTCTCTCTCCTAGGACAAAATCCATAGACTGGTGATTGCTAGTTTTGGTGGTGAGATATCCTCCCTAGATGGTTTGGTAATTTCACCTAGGAATTATATTTGTGCTTCAAATAAGATTTAGAGTTGCAGTGTGCATGCTTTTTAGTGTTAGTTTTAGTGGTGAGATATTCTCCCTAGCTAGTAATGGTAATTCCACCCAGGAATTGAAGTTGGTCTTCATACAAAATTCATAGTTGCAATGTGTAGAGTGTGTGTGATGTGCAAAATTTATATTAAGGATTGTGTGAAATATTTGCTAAGTGTTTGTAAGTTATTATATTGAAGGATTAATATAAGATTGGTGGTTTAATAATCTCTAGTTTCCTATTGTGTATTGGTTATTTCATGTTGGTGTTATTTTTAGTTGAAATTAAAGGATATTTATATTTACATAAATATCTCAAAGATGTTTCATGGATATTTAAGAGTGAATGTATGTCAATGTAAGTATGGGTCTGAAGAAGAATATTCGTTTTGAGTCTTTAGTAAAGTGTGAGCTTGGGTTTATTATGGATTTGGGTGTTTTTAGAAGATATCCCATATGGAGATATTTCAATAGTATTAGAGAAAAGATCTTGTCAGCCTATAGGGTGAACCATGTGAAGACTCATGGAATTTTGTTTTAGGCCTATAAAGCCCAAGTTTTTACCAAAAGTAGAAAAAAGAAATATAGAGTCCGTAAATTCTAAGTTTGGTACTTTGTATGAAAAGTATAAAACTCTATCTAAAGAAATTAAGCAAGATGTGTCTTTTCATGGTTATTTAGTAGTGACATGGATAATTTCAGAAGAAGAAGAATTCCTAAAGAAATAATAAAATGTAAAACTAGAGCTTCAAGAGATTGTTAATGATGAGAGATGTTTCTTACAAGAGGAAGAAAGAATGAAACTAGAGGCACGCCATGCCTTAGAAGATGATAGTGTTGTGTTATCAGAAGAAGATTTGTAATTAATTAGAGAGCAAGAAAATTTAGAGCCCTTAAATGAATCCACCCCACAGATGGAAGGTAAGGGTTTTGATTTAGAAAATAACATTTCATTGACTTCTAAGATTGAATTTCCACAAATTGTTTATCTTAAATAAGTCAAGGAGTAATAGAGGATATGTACGAAACATGATATTTAAAATAAGTTGGCACTATTATGTGAGGATGGTATACCAAATGGCCATGTTAATGAGTAAGAAAAAGAATTAGATTTGATAGAAACATAAAGGAAGCAACCCTTTGAATAGTTCACCAAGAAGATGAAAGGTATGAATTTTTCATTTGAGCAAAATCTTCTAATTCTAGAAACATATGAAGTTAAGTATCAAGATGACATTATTGAAAGGCATAAGGATAATGTCTAAGTAGATATTAATGTTGGATGTGATTTTGTGAATATTTTCAAATCATCTAATGAAGGTAAGCACCTTGACTATTTTTGAAATAATAGGTCAAGACATGAAAAATTCAGCACAAGATTATTGTAGCTAGTCCATATAGCTCAAAGGGGTTAGAATGATTATTTTTCTAAAATTCAAGGTTGTTTATATATAAGAATATGGGATCTAGGTAATAAGCTAATACACATTAATTTATTTGATCTGGAGATTAATGTATTCCAACAAACGCATTACTCAAAGCCTTCAGTTTGTAGTAAGTATATAACAGACATGAAGTGTTTGAAGGCTTTAACATAGCTAATGGATTTGACATACCATGAATAAGAGGATTATTAATATTGACTGAGCCCTTAGAGACCTTAAGGTTTGTGATTATTTTGATGTTGTTGGTTTAAGTGATATTGATGTTCTTTGGGTGTGCAGTGGCTCCATCCTTTGGGGGAGTACTCAAAAAATCATCAAAATTATGGAATTCAGATTGAGGGCTGAAGGGAGGAAGGTACTTATAAAAGGAATAGCCAATGGAACTCTGAAATTAGTCAGATCAAGAAGGATGGAAAGGATTTTTTAATAAATCCAAGTTTCATGGGCATTAAATTATTTTTTGATGACTATCAGTTCATCCATGAGTAGGAAATATATTCATAACATTTTTGATCGACACATTATGGTGTTTCATGACTTGCCTCTAGGATTATAACTTGATGGAAGACTCAAGCACATCATATAGTGGGAATCAGGATCCAAACCTATCCTAAATACACCTTAATACCACCCAAGGAACTATAAAGAGTAGATCAAGAAGGCTATCAAATATAGGTAACCCATTCCTAGGATTGACAAGCTCATTGATGAACTACATGAGACAGTGCACTATTCAAATATTTATTGGAGCCAGATTACCATTAGATATACATAAAGGATAAGGAGATGCCACAGACAATATTCATATGTCACTAGGGACATTTTCATTTCATGGTCATGCCTATAAGTTTGGTATATGCACCAGCTACCTTCTAGTTACATATGAATTAGGTATTTGGGAGTCATTTGATAATATTTTTTTTAGATTTCTTTAATGACATTTTTATCTATAGTAAGACTTGGATGGATCATTTGAATCAATTATATGTATTCCTTTAAATTCTAGAGTAACATACTTTCCTTGTAAAATAATTTGAATGTGAATTTAAGGTGATAAATATATTGTACATGGGCCTTATAATTAGTTTCAAGGTGTTCAGATATATTTGTATAATATCTGAGCTATATTGGATTGGCCTCCTCCCACCATACTAGCATAATTGAGAGGGTTTTATGGCCCTTTATGGTCATTACAAAAGAATTTTCTAGGGATATTCACATCTAGAGGCACCCTTGACTGATATGACAAAGGAGGTTGTTACATTGAGGACAAATTGGGCAAAAATCTTTGGATAAGATTAAGGAGGTAATGATTTCATGTCCAATACTTGTTATTTTAAATTTATCACCTCTATCTCTTATATAATGTGACACTTACAGATA
>JARHVA010003170.1:0-42500 GCA_037957365.1 Torreya grandis
TCATTCTCTCTCTCTCCTCTCTCCTCTCTCTCTCTCCTCTCTATTCTCACTCTCTCTCTCTCTCTCTCTCTCTCTCTCTCTCTCTCTCTCTTCTATCTCTCTCTCTCTCTCTCTCTCTCTCTCTCTCTCTCTCTCTCTCTCTCTCTCCCCAAATAAGAGTTACATTAAATATTTATAATATTTGTCCATTTACAACTTCAACTATGAAATGTCCAACAAGCCTTTAAGCTAAATAGTATCATGAATAATATTTTAAAACAATAACAAGAAATAACACTATATGAAAGGTCACTAAAAAAATAATTCCATAAATTAAAAATAAGTACCAATAAATAACATTTAATAAAAGTACCAAGTCTTTCCCTCCAAGTTTTGATGACCCCAAGTTATCCTTCCAAAAATTCATAGTTTTGTGGTTGTTCATGTATTTAACAAGGGCGACTCCAATGCTACTACCTAAAATTTGAGTGACTTGTTTCCCCCCTTTCTCTAAAACATGATAATTTAGTCAATTTCCACATCCACTGCATTTTGCTAGCAATATTACCACCAACCTAACTAGGATCATTAACCACTTTTTTTAACAAGATTATTAGTGACATCATAAGGAATGTCCACCACTATCTTAGCAGTAACATTGACTCCCACATATGAAGTGCCATAATTTTCATATAAAATATGATTATATGGTAAGGAAAGTAAATATACATGTATAAAATTTACAATATTTGAGACAAAAATTACTTGATTCCACACTTATGCATCCAATCCATCATTTGTAACTATGACATGATCCAGAGGGTTTTCAATCATATCTTCATTATTTAATTATTATATAGAAAAGATGAAGAATATTTGATTTTCAGATTAAGAGAGTCCTCAATTGAAGCCTTAAGACCATGTTAAATGAAACTAATTAGTCTCAAATAAATCACCATAAGTAGTGAAGAGGAAACCAACCTTAATTAGGAACAATCAATATGTCAAGACAATGGTTGAATTTACAGAGGGCTATATTAAATTCATTTAAAATTTAGATAAGTACATATAGTAGAAATATGATATCAATGTTGGAACAATTAGTGTTAGCGGTATATGTCATGCTATTACAACATTAATAATATAATTTACATAGGTAAAATAATAATAATAACAACAACAACAACAACAACAATAATAATAATAATAATAATAATATATTTTACTATTTAAATTGAGTGTGTTAATACTCACGTTAATAAATAAAAATATATAGTTATATTTCTTACTGTTGTGAATTTGGTGTGAGGTTGAACATGTTGCTTACAATGGTCCACTCCACATATAATTGATTTTATGTGGTAAAATCAATACATTCAAACATTAAATTAGTTCCAACATACATTCAATCCTATGAAGATTCATATAATATTCAAGCAATGGTTTTGTGAAGGAGATTGTCTAAGAGTAAGCATGAGAGGAATATTTAATGTATTAGGTCAAATTTGTTTCTCAAATAATGAATAATCAATGTGGTGGGTGGGGGGGCACGCACAAGGCAAGGGGTTAACCTCCTTGTAAAGTTTTCCCACGTATAGCTAGTGTCAGCTGTTTATGTATTTTCTACAATATTCATATCTAGATCCATATATTTGTGCATATAAATATTTTAACAGGATTTTAGAGAAAGTTTGATAGGTGTGGATTGTTGGCAAGACTTGGCAGTTGATGTTTTTAGCATCCCAGACCTTGGTGTAAGCAAATTTACATCTAAATTCATCCTTATACAGCCTCTTACATGACCTATGAGTACTTTTTTTATGTTTTAGCATCCTTGTGGAGCCTCTAGAGTTAAATCTTTGTAGTTTGATAAAACAAGCACTCAAACTTCCATCCAAGCAACAACTAGATAATTAATCTGCAAGTAAAAATCTTCGCTATGACATGATGGTATGACCTAGTACAACTTGAATGGGTGAAAAAACTAGTGATAAATTTTAATTTTAATACTTTTGTAACCTATTTCTCATTTCTAAGTGGTAAATCTTCAATTTTTTTGTCAAATAAACCTTTTGGTAGATCCCGTGAAGCATCAAAACCATATTCAGGAAATAAAATCCTCTTGAATGTGATGGTATGACTTTTGTGGGCTGAAAACATACAAAATTAGTTTTTGATATAAAAAATTATTTTTTATTGCTTTGAATCAATCAAGAGGCTCTTGCATGGTCGTACAATAGTTTTTAGACCAAGTGTTGGCCTCCTACTCTCTCCTTGTTGTGCCCCTACCTCCCTTCTGTGCCATGGCTACTTATGGCATTCCAAAATAGTTAGTATATAGTTTATAAATTTTATTTAATAATAAAAATTTCTATGAAAATAAAATTGGAGGACTTGCTTTCCTGTTATCTTTTTAATTAAAAAACAAGTAATTTTTTTACATGCATGTTATTGTAACTTGTATTTGAAGAATATTGATTAAATATTATATTGTGCATGTATGTGTTTAACCCTATGTTTAGAATAAGAATCCTATGGGGTTAGGGTTAAGAATATATAAATGAATAAACACAAGGGTGACAAGTAGATTTATAGCATGCCAATTAATTGAAAAACACAGATAAACATATGATAAATTTATTATGCTAAGATATGCTAGGAATAGAAAGTAAAACTATGATATATATTGAATTGATAATGAAAACAAGATACTTAATTGGTTATGATGCTAATATAGATATAAATCTAGAACGTGAATAAACTATACTAGATCTAAATTTTGGGTTAGTTACATGATTCTGGAAATTGTACCTCTTTAGCTGTGGATAGTTGCATCGATCTAGGATTTGGTTGCATTGACACTTGTATCTAACTTCGATGTAGGTGTCTAGTAAAGAATAATTACTAAAACTAGATTTGACCACCTAAATTATTCTAAGTTTTGTGTTTCCTTGAGTCTAGTGCACTTAGATCTAGGTCATAGACTATCGCTCCTTATCATATGATAAAACCTTATTTCTTCATCTTAATTAGTTGTGGGAAAAATGGATTAGTGGGAAAATAGTGTCAAGTTACCCAAAATACCCCTATATCAATGATCACTACCTACATATACAATACTTTGAAGAGGGCCTCATACTTATGTATTTCTCCCCTACGTGTTGGCTTGTGTGAGCATAATGATGCAATGTGTGATAAATAAGTACATAGATTGACCTAACTTGTAACTTAGAAAATATGAATCATGGGATGTTCCTTTAGTACTTTAGACCTAAATATGTGTTGTATTTATGACTGATATGGTAATAGGGAAGCTTTTCTCACTTGAGTGTTTAATTTAATCCCTTTGGTAAGTTTCCTTATGAGTTGTGGTTTTTGTTAGGTGAAAATGATTAAGGGTTGATCTTGTATGTATATCTTGCATTAAATAACTTATGCAAACTTTAGGATACATTTCATTTGTAAATTGGATGAATTTAGGGTATTGAACACTTGCATTGGGGTAGGAAACTTGCATCAACATATGCATCTGACTGAGATGCAAGTGTCTGGGTGGTTAGAAAACATGTGAGGTCCATAGCTTACAAAGATGGAAGATAAACAGGTTTATAACATTTTGAGCATGATAAAAGGTCTGAGTCATCAGAATAACATTGGTTAGACTAAGAGATAAGTAATTTGGCACAGAGAGATAATGTATGCAAGCCTTTTGGCAATAAAAAAGGTTTATAAGTTGAAGGTACATCCATGATATATATTTTCCAAGTTTGAAAGACTAAGGTGATATATAATTCATAAATAATGTCTACATTTGCCTCCCTTTAATATAGTAATAAAATTACTAGTTTAAAGGAATACATACTTGGGTATGTATAACACGCCTTGCCTTTACTTGATTCAAACTTGAGTTATTTTTTGGTGACTAAACTAAAACCAAGAGTATGCTATAGTATATAATCACTAAATATAATATAAAATTTAAATCATTAGAATGGTTTAAATTGAAAGAGAGCAAGGTTTAGGAGTACACCTGTGCATTGATGTAACTGCCTTATCTTTTGGCAATTTGATTTAGAAAGATGTATCATTATGAATCACTAGAGTTTTGATTAGTACAAATATAAAATATATAAATTGCATATATCTAAAGAGATAGAGAGATATTGGAGGACACATGCCTCCAAATTTGGAGAATAGGTGAGTTACATAGTAGTTGAGATTAGCTCAACCATGTAACCCAATCATACTTATAACTTGTTGAGCATGAGTGAAGCAAGCCAACTCACATTATAAAACTGGTGAGGTTGGATGATGTAATCAACTCCAACCTATAAACTTGGTAATATTGAGTGATTTAATCACCTAAAACATACTAAAAAAACTAACTACTATAATAGATTAGTTCAATATAGTCTATAAAATTCAAATCAGGTGGGCGATAATAGTCCATAAATGTATTTTAAATCTAAAATCTAATTTGATTTTGTAAATTTTAGGTGCTCTTTACATCACATATGCACCTTAGATATGTCTCATGCTAAAATTGTGTATAGAAATGATACCAATGTACATAATTTTGCTACAACTATGTATCTGAGTCATATAACTATAAATTTTGGCCAATTTAAAACTATGTAAATGTGGATAACATGTTTCCAAAACATGCCCCCGTTGAATATCTAAATCTGGAAACTCCAATATATATGTGTGGAGAACATGTTTCCAAAGCATGCACCCATTATATTTATGAAGCTAAAAATGGTGTAAAATGTGTCAAAAACATGTTTCCAAAACATGCCCCCATTGTATATCTAAATCTAGTGAATGAAGTAAAATAGGTGGAGAATATGTTTTCAAAACATGGCCCCATTGTATATCTAAATCTGGTGAAATGTAAAACATGTGGAAGTCATATCTCTCTGACATTCCCCCACTAATATGCCCCACTTTTGAGGTGAGGAAAAGTAGAAATGGGTAGTCACCTTACCTCAAAATGAAAAGATAAATATATAATTTGTGTATGAACCATGTAGCATATAGGATAAAAATGTTAAGTAAATATATCATTGAAGTGGAAAGAATGTGATGACATAAAGTCCTAAGATGCATTATGTAGACCATGGCAATGCATAGATAGTAATAGTACAAGCTTAACAAGAAATAAAATGCATACACAAGAGCACTCAAAATCAAATCAAAAGACAATAGTCGAAGGAGACCTCAAACAATGGGCATGTTCAAATACTGCACAATCAAAGGAATATGACTTAGTCAAATGTCCACAAAGCAAGAATGACATAGCCAAATGTCAACATATAACAAGGGATGATATATTAAATATAATGTCCAAATAAATACATCGTGTGATTGATAATAAATAGGTAAAAATTCATACAAAGTCTATGGATCCATTTCCAAGCCCAATGGGCTTGTGAGAATGTCCAAAAGAAGTGCTTAAAATTCCTTGGTCTACTACACATAGGGCACTTAGGATTCAAAATCCCAATATGATGCAATCTCTCTCCTAGTGGTAGACCTTCATAGACTAAACACCACCAAAATGATAAATCTTTGGCTCTGTAGACACATAAATTTTATATTAGATGCTTGACAATGTTAGTTTTGATCAATCCTTAACATACATGACTTATGTGTACACAATTATCTCTTACTCACATTATCTCTTAGCCACTCACTTACTTATGGGATTGACCTTCTCAATTTCTTGTAATTCACACACATGATCTCCGTAGTCTATGCCTAAATAGTTTATAATCATAAGAAAACTATCAATGTTATCTATATCACCATCTCTTCCATTCTAGATAGCTCCAACAATAGTCAGATGATACCAATTGTTGATAGCATTTGAATTTTTTGGAGGGATCCAAATTTATCAAAATAGATATCTTTAATATTCAAACCCTTCCCTTGGGTCAGTCCACATGTTTCATATGTTGGTTTTCCAAGAATATTACACAAGGAGTCTCCTATATATACACATTAATCCTAAGTAGATTCCTATCTAGCACTTATAAACATCTAACATTGCATTAACACATTACAAACTACATCTAAAAATCCTTGAGGCATTTCCGTAAAGCATCCAAATCTAAAAATCCCTTGAAGGAACAACTACCAGTCAAAGTCTAAATATAATTTCAAGGGTCAAAATCTCTACTTATTATTGGGATTAGTTTTCACATTGTGTGAATTTGGGTATTTATGGAGAGGTAAATAGTAAGTTTGAGTATTTACATGGTGATATTTACTAAGAGGTAAATATAATTAGTTAGTTTGTTAATCATAATATTGTTATATAACAATATTATGATTAGTATTTGTTATTATATTATTATACATGAGTGGAGTTGTTCAACCAACTCATGAATATAGGAGATTGGGAGATATTATAGGTAGAGAAGATCTCCATGATTATAAGATGGTATTCTATATATTTTTATTGTAATATGAAAGAGAGTACAATATAATAATATCAGTGTGATTAAAATATAACTATCTACTATGTTTGACTCTCTATTGTCAATTGCATGAGATTAATTTGAGTATAAACTTGTCTAATATCTTCATTTGGTATAAGAGCAGGCTTTCAATCATGATGGGAGTAACTTGAAAATGGTTATGTCCATTCTCTTCTCACTACTTATGATTTATTTCTATGTTAACAATGGAAGTTTGTATATTAAAGTTTGCATAGCTATCAATCTTAGCTAATAATGTTTTCCTTCATACGAGTTATGTATGGATGTTAGTATCTTCCTATCATATTGACGTGGATTCCCTTCAACTTGCCTCAATCAAATAACAATTTTTTTATATTACTATGTGGAGATATTTCTACTCATGTTAAGTTTCCTGATATGTGTTCTCCACCTACCAATAGTTTTGCATAGACAATATAAATAAATTCCATGTGTCAAATCTGTAAAGTCATCAATGCATATTTAAGCTTGGACATCATTGCCTGGTCTATCATGGAAAATTAATTGGTGTATTGATAGATTTTAATGTGCATTCATATTTGATAATGACATTGTTTTGAAATCAATGACCTATTCTTATTTATTGTGTTACTTTTCGCATTATTAAGATTTAATAAAAAGCATCATATCTCTATACAATTTTGACCTTAAAATTGGGTGAAGGTTCATAAAGATATTAAATTCATACCTTACAGAGATATAAAATGAAATAACACATGGCGAAATAAAGAAAATAAGGAGTCAAACAAATTTGGTAGTCATGATACTTAGACTCATTTTTTTACCATATCTGACGTACACCTTCTTACAGTCCTGAAAGTTCCATTATCATTGATCAAGCTAGGAGTTAGATGAGCTACTATTCAGATTTGCATTGTTGGAATTTGATATTTTCTCAGACTTGACCTTAGCATCAGGCTCAACATATTAGAATCATCTCATTCAAATTCAGAATTGGTAGATTCCATTTCATAACTATAAATTCTATCAGAGATATTACCACATTTCCATCTTAGCTTCCAAGTTGACTTTTAGGTATTTATTAAGTCTTTTAGTGTTTAAAGTTTTTGGTTTAGGATTATGTGTCATCAAAAGTAATACTTTTGGTCATTGTTTAAAACCCATGGTATTTGGGTGGTTTAGTTTTCTTTAGGTTCAGCCAAATAGAAGGTATATGTGTCATTTTGGTATTAGCTAAAAATTGAGTCATTTAGTTTATTCTGTTTATAATTATTTTTTTATGTCAAGTCAAAATAAAAAATGAGTTAAAATGTTAAAATCATTTTTAGTAGTTGAGTTTATTATTGAGTATATATATCAAAAATTCTTTAAAATGTCAAAAGTTGTAATAGTTATTGTTTATTATCATATAGTTAAAAATGGTCATGTTTGTGTCAAGTATGTTCAAGTCATTTAAAGTATTGTCATTTATAAAAAAATTGTATGTCAAAAGAGTCAAAGTATAAATACCCTTCATTGTAATGGATGTCATTTTGGGCAAACTAACATCCAATTTTTAATTCATATGATTAAATTAGGGGAGGAGGGGTCTTCTCATAAAAAAGTGAAATGCAAATGAGCTTCATGACATCATCAGTTGAGTAATCAATATCCCATATTGGAGGCTAGAGGATACACAGAGGATGGAGGTCTTTTAGTGACCTCTTTTTAGTCATCAACAATGGGGCCACACCAATGATGTGGTGACATTTTGTGTGGTGTGTTATTTTGAGTATTTTTTAGTGTGGTGTGGTAGTTATATTTATTTTTCAGCATGTATAAAAATTAATAATAGTTGTACCTATTCACTTGTGAATAATATATCCACATAACCCTTTTGTTTATTTACATTGGAGAATGTTGATCTAAAAATAATTGTAGCAATCATGATGAAAGGTTAGTGGTAAAACTCTAAAAAGCATTTTATAAGGTTAGTGGTGAACCTGAGAAAACCATTTTGTAAGGTTAATGGTGAACCTAAGAAAACCATTTTGTAAGGTTATTGGTGAACCTGTGAAAACTATTTTGGAAGGTTATTGCTGAACTTGGAAAACTAATTACAGATGAGTGTGAAAGAAGAGATGTGTGATGGCACATGTATGTAGAGAAGACCATGAGCACACAGAGGTGGCATGCTACAATAAGATAAAGAGATATATTGTACCTTATAAAAACTGTGAGGGGGAATGTTGGGATTAGTTTTCACATTGTGTGAATTTTGGTATTTACAGAGAGGTAAATAGTAAGTTTGAGTATTTATAGGTTGATATTTACTGAGAGGTAAATATAATTAGTTAGTTTGTTAATAAGAATATTGTTATATAACAATATTACAATTAATATTTTTTATTATATTGTTATACATGAGTGGAGTTATTCAACCAACTCATGAATATAGGAGATTAGGAGATATTATAGGTAGATAATATCTCCATGATTATAAGATGGTATTCAATATATTTATATTGTAATATGAAAGAGAGTACAATATAATAATCACTACTATGTTCAGCTCTCTATTGTCAATTGCATGAGATTAATCTGAGTATAAACTGTCTAATATCTTCAGTTATCAAGTATCAAAAGCTACACATGTTGCATACATTCTATTATATCAATATTGAGCGCACATAGTAATGAAGGATAACTACGTATAGTTTGAGACCTCTTTAGAGTATTAGAATATATGATATGTTTAACCACTTAGTGGGGGTGGTTGGGGCTATCAAACCCATCTTGTATAATCTATTCATATAGGTAAAGCAAGTGTCAAAATTGGAACTAGAGTATTAATGTTAAGGAGAACAAATTTAAATGTGCACATAAGTTTGAGGCTCTATAATTGCACAAGAACCATCTTAATTGGAAGGCATAAAGACCTAGGTCAAAATAGACAAGTAGAAACATGTAGAATATTTATAATTAGGGTATAGATCTTATTGAGATTATTCGGGTGTTACCAATTTTAATTACCTCCCTCACCTTCTTTTTCATAAAGTTTTTCTCCTTTTTTAGAATTTTTGATTTTCTTAAACAAACATCATTTGATGTCTTATGAGCATGTTCTACAAGAGTGGAGTTCTTGATATGATATTTTCTTATATTTAAAGCATGATTTTTAAAACTTTGTTGAAATGATCTTCTAGTCTCTCTCATATAGGTCCAACCACATACATAATTGATACAATAGACAACACAAATTAGCTTGGGTTCAAGTGGATATTTTAAATACCTCATCATGTTGCCAACTTTGTCTCAAAGAATAAATATTTCTTTCACCTTATGACTTCTTATAACTCTTTTGATTTTGAAAAATATGCCTTCATTGAATGGGAGAAAGGCCTTTGGCATTTCCTTTCTCATTATATCGTTAATTATGTGAAATGATATTTTTTCCATAATATTGAAAACCCTAAAAATTTGCTTCATTCCATATCCATTCATTTTGAAGAATTTCATTAAATGTATCTTCTCTTCCTCAATGTGTTCAACATTTGATATTTTAAAGATCTATTAGTGAGTGTATATAGGAGACCAATATTTTGATATGGATGATGGTGCAAAGAGCCCTATAAATAAATATTGATATGAGTGGATTCCATATAAACTTGTCAGGACACCGATCTATCCTTTTTATGGTTGTGAGGATATCTAAGAAATGAAGAGAGCCATTATTTTCTAGTTTTTGGTGAATTGTATGTCAGGGAAGATGTCGTTGAGATGTGAATGAAATTCCTCTAGGCCATCATATCCATGTGGCCAACATACATTCATGTTATCAACAAATATTTTCCACCATTTGGGTTGAAGTTAGAAGGAAACCAATGCTTTTTCCTCAGATTTTTCCATGAATACATTAGCCACAAGTATGGATAATGGATACTCTATAAGCACTACTCCTATCTATTTAAACAATCTTCATTGGAATGAAAATGTGGTGTATATGAGGGCATAAAGAATAAAATATAGAATTTACTCATATGAAAGATTTAATTTCTTGGTGCAACAGTTGTGAAAAAAAGGAAAGTGTTATCCATCTTGCAAATTATCACTCCAAAAAAATATTAATAGTTCATTCAAATTTTATTCAAATTATTCCATACATTCCATGAATGTATTTAGATTGATTCAATACATACACATTTATGGAATTTATTGAATAATTTAGATGGTCTGCTAATTTTTTTTTCTTTTTTTAAAAAAGTTTAATTTACAAGATAACTAACCACTTCCAAAAAATAATAGCCCCTTCATGTGACTACTATATTTTCACTTCTTCTATAAACCATATATAGACACCCTAAAATGGCCCTCAAAGCATTTATTAGTGATAAAATTACATTATTATAGGGTACTCATGTGTTTATCAAATATTATAATGGAGTGTTTTCTATGCTTTTGGCTCCTTTTTCCCTCTTCACTCTCCTTGTCCTCCTAAGTTTCTAGTGGATTTTCAATAAATATAAACTGCACATTTATGGGATGTGGTCCCTTCTTACCAATTGGGGTCATTAGGGTTTTGGGTGCTATTTTGTCAAAATTTTCATCTGTTGTGTGTCGAATCGCATGACAATAGGGTCCTAATTTGAATTCAATAGGTCTATAAATACATATATACATTAGTGGATTTAATATTCAATCAATTAAGTGATAGAGGTAATCAATGCAAACATATAGACAAGGCATCCTAGAATCTAAATATCTTTGAAGAGTATCTAACCTTTATTGTTCACTACATTTTAAAAGAGACCAAACATTTATATATAATTTACTAGCATTGAAGATCATTATAGGAAAATATGCATTACATTAGATTACTTGGTTAGAGTATTTTTTATTTGGTATATTACAATCAATATTGTATATCATTGAGGGGTTTGAAAAGTATTCAGTGCTTAAAAACTTTGTTGACCCTAGGCAAAGGTCTAAAATAAAATCATTTTATATATCATTTATAGGTTTAACTACCTTGTTAGGGTTTAAAGAAGAAGATCAATTTCTCAAAGATTGAAACAAATATTCATGATTATAAGTGATTTTTTTAAAGCCTTAAACTTGATAAAAACATTCATTAAATCAAATTCTACATGTCTATTATTTATCAAAATCATCAAGTCCCTACTTCTAGGTACCATAAATGTGGAGTGTATGGTTTTAAGGAGGTGCTTAGGTAATTTAAAGTTTTTTGATTTCTCATTTTCGTACCATAAAAACCTTGATTCTAATATAAGTCTAGGTCAGTAAGACTTTAATGCCCATAAGTATGATTCCATCGATATTTTAAAATATACCTAGGAAGTTTCTATTGGACTACATAGTAAATCATTTCCTCATTACATGGATTGTGAGGTAATCAATGATTACCATGCTATGCACAGATCAGGCAATGAATGATCGAATATGGTGACTCGAGAGGGAGTATTTCTCAGGTATTAAATCAAATCATAAATTTATAATCTAAATTAAATTGAATATGTGTGTAGGTAATATGTTCAATCATTAAAATAGTTGTATATAAATTAAACATAATATGTGTTAAATAACTAAAAATTGGGTTATTATTTCTTATAATTATGATTCACCATGGTCGTTGAGTCTTGAGGGATCAAAATTATATCAAGCCTCAGATACATGAGATAAAAGTTTGAGCCTACAAGAAATGATGATAGAGTAAATAAACACAATCACTACAAATTACTATTATGGAGAATAAATGTAGATTAATAACTTATTCTTTCCAAATATATTGTAATCAAATACATTTCCAAGTATGCAAAAAAAATGGAGAAGACCTCTAAAAACTATCATTGAATGTTGATGTGGTTTTCAAACATTGAAAACCTTGATGAATTACCATCAAGAGCATATAAGAGACTCCTAATTGAAATAATTACTGAAAGAGATAGTGGGGCATAAGAAACATTTCACAAGTTGTTTGAGCTTCAATTAGAAGAGATAAATACAATATTTATCAATTTGAATGTTTCACATGAGGTTTTCAAACTGGTAAATAAAAAAATGAAGATGACCATGACAACCATACAAAGTCTTTCATTGATCGATACAAGAACATGTCTTTTTCCATGAAAATCAATTAAATTATGGAGGTATCTAGATCTTGGACACATAATCCAAGACAAAAAATAGATATTGAATTGGATGTGAGGATTATGAAAACTATTTTGAGAGTATTCCCATGGTTTTCCTTCATCTATGCATGTGAATCATATGAATGGATTTATTTTTGGTGGTCAAAGTTATTATTTTGCAATCTAATTTGTGATATAAAAAGTGATATTGGAATTGATGATGATGCAATAAAACCAAATTGAGATTCATTCAATTACAATCTTTGGCATGTCGATACAAGTACTATTCCAAAAGATATTAAAATTCATGGTGATTCTAAAGATGATGATAATCAACTTATTTAACAAAACACAATGGAACATGATCAAGAAATCTTATCTAGGATATAATGTGGCCAAGTTATATAAGTTAATAAAATAAATATGTTGGGAAGAAGAGATATGGATAAACAAACACCATGGAATAGTAAATATCAAGGGGAAGAATGCATAAATAAAGCAATAAAATTCATAAGCACCATGAAAGATAATGGGTTTATCATAGATGATGATATAACACCAAATACAAATTATGTAACCTTAGGTTCTAAAAAAAATAAGCACTTGATATTTTTATGACACATTATCATTAATGTTAAAATAATTTGCCATTATGCAAGATAATTCAAGGAAAAATAAGAATAAGAAATCAAATCTAATTGGTGTCATTCATAGAGCTCTTCAAGATCCAACATTCCCAGAGCATTTTTATCCCAATCATAGATTTTGTGAATTAGAAGGAATAACATTTATAACTTTCTAAGATGGGATCTACCACATAGTTGATGGTAAGCAATGGATTTTCTCTAACATTTATGCACCTAACTCTTCAATGACTCATAAAATTTTATGGTAAGATATATGAGTTTTTAGGAATACATGAGAAGAGTTCCCTTAGATCATGGCTAGAAACTTTAATTCTCTTTTACACCCAAGGGATAGAAAAGGTGGAAATCAACTGATTTTAGATAATATGGAAGATTTCTCTTCTTTAATTTTTGACATAGGGTTGATATATGTGTAATTAAAAGGATCTAATTTTAATTAGAGTAATAGGAGGTTGGGTGAAAACCTCATTCAATGTAGACATGACAAAATTATCATTTCAATGGATTGGTTGATTCATAAGGACATGACATTAAAGGCACTTCCTTGGGTTGGATCAAATCACAATCATCTTGATCTGAGTATAGTGTAACTTGTTGCAAATGAAAACATATATCTATTTAGGATGGAACACATTTGGTTTTCTCACCTAGATATTCATGATAGGATTTTATAATGGTGGTCTCCTAATGTGAATGGTTCAACAATGTTCAAGTTGATAGAAAAAATAAAAAATGTTAAAATTAAAATAAAATAGTGGAAAAAACAAGTGTTTGGTAATGTTCATTTACAAAAGAAATAACTAAAATTAGAAATATTGAATATTGAAGATGAGATAGAAAGAAATGGATATGATATTAAGACTCATAATGAGTAAAAATAGCCTCTTTGTGAGTATCATATTATTGCTGCAAGGGAAAAGACCCTTTTGGAGACAAAAATATAGAAATATTTGGCTCAAGGAAGTGGATAAAAATACAGACTTATTTCATATGTAAACATTGAAACATAGAGCTCATAATTACATCAAGGAAATTTCAAATAGTGAAGGCCATATTATTTCAAATAGAGATTGAATCAATCAGGAAAGCATAAAGTTCTTCAAAAAATTGTTTAAAAATGACTTCAAAAGAAAAATAAGTTTTGAAAAAGAATTTATTCATGTGATTCCTAAACTGGTGAAGCAATAGGATAATGAGGCATTTATGGCTACCACATCCAATGAAGATATCAAATTTGTGATTTCTAAAATGAATCTAGATAAAGCTCCTAGACCAAATGGTTTCCCAATTCTATTTTTTCAAAAAAAAATGGAACATCATAGGAGATGATGTGGTTGAATCAGTTAATTAATTCATTACTTCAACCCAAATGTTAAAATAATTCAATCATACTTTCATTTTTTTAATTCCTAAGAAGGAGGGAGCGGTAAATTTCTCAAACTTTTTTCCTATCAGCCTATGTAATTCCATTTACAAAATCATCACTAAATTGTTCTCCATAAGGTTACATCCAATAATTGAAATAATTATCCAAGCCCAACAAGGGTTTTTGTCTTAGTAAGACAAATTCAAGACAAAAATATTATTGTCCATGAATCAATTCACTCCATGGATAAGAGCAATAGTGATGGAATGATTTTAAAACTTGATATGGCTAAGGTGTTAGAGGTGTAATCCACTGAGAGGTAGGGGGGTGAATCAATGGTGGAAAACAATCCAATTTAATTTCCAAACACTTGTAAATACTTAAGCATTTAACACAAGCAATCATTAAGCATACATGTCATTCATAGTAGTGAATAATAAACATAATGCAAGAACACATACACAACATAAGATCTATGTGGGAAACCCTCTTGGGTAATAAAACTCACTCTCAAGCCTACAAACACATTGACTAATATCCTATAAGATGATCATAAACAAGATATTGATCAACTCCTTCTAATGAG
Source organism: Torreya grandis (assembly GCA_037957365.1). NCBI lineage: Eukaryota > Viridiplantae > Streptophyta > Pinopsida > Cupressales > Taxaceae > Torreya > Torreya grandis. The sequence continues at coordinate 15,171 of JARHVA010003170.1, forward strand.
GAACCTTCGGTCAAGTCCTTTTGACCTAAAAACTTGATCATGTCCTTATGATCAAAGGTCTTTAGTGAAACCATGTTTCACAATGAGCAACTACCCCTAAGGAATATCAAGTCCTTTAGAACCTCCTTGAGAAAAACACTTTCACCTTATAACTAATTTATGCTACACCTAATGATGGACCTCTTGATTATATAATAACTACACATACTCACTTTCTCAAATAGGCCTCTCACATAGGCATGTCACAAACTCTTTTCTTCTTCACTCAAACTACTCTCATCTGCACACTTGGACCTCTTCACATATCCATAAATAACAAGAGAACTATCCTAACACTAATAATATGACCTATAGGTCATACACATAATCAACCAACTGTTCTTCTCATTAAATCTACCAACAACTATACTACTTATCATTCGCATCCATAAACCACAACTATAAGCCTCTCACAAATCTCTCCCCAGTCACGTGCTTACCAAGTCTAGAAAACAACACATTTCATTTCAATATATAGAGATAAATCATGAATTAAAAAGATCACAATATTTCTTTGTTAGCCATAAAACATGCCTACACCCTTAAGGCATCTCATATGGGTCATACTTAAGCACAATCCCCTTTCAAAATAGGCCTAAGTTATTTTTAAGTCATATGGAGACCCATTCACCTTTTTGATACATCTATGAAAAAAAAAAGAACATAAGACCACTTAAAAAATACATAGTTCTACTCCTTATGTCCCCTAGGACATCTTTAAATGATCATAGACACCTTTGCTCACCTTTGCATATGCTCAAGTAACTCAAACAGAGACCTTATACATAGGAACACCATTAATGAATATACATTCAACTTCTTAAGCATTTTTCATAATCAATATAGATTGATCACACCTCCAAAATACACAAATAACATCTTTATGGAGTCTACAACACTCCCAAATATAAAAGTCATCATGAGACATCGAAATAACATCAAAACAAGCTCAAATATCCTTCTCGGGTCACTTGTAGAATAAGCACAAACACATAGTCAACTTTAAACATTAATATTTTTTATTTTAAAAAATACCAAAAATTTAAATTACATTTATTGGATGCACCATATATTCCTTTTAATCTTTTCTTTTTATAGCATGAGCAAATTCATCTTCTATCAAAATAGATGGCCCAAAAACTAGACACTAGTGTTTTCCCTTTGTAAAAATTCAAATATTTAAATCTCAATGGTCATAGTTAAACCTCAGTCACTTTGACCTCATCTCATGTAATATTAAAATGTTTAATCAATGTGATCCATCAATATTTATGAATCATTTAGGTCTTTAACTATCAAATCTCATCGTTTGATTAATCTATACAAAAACCCACTCACCATTGGATCCTTATCCTGTACCTTTGCTCAGTTGTTAAACATCATGCACCTATCCTCATCTCATTGCTTCCTAACTTAATGGAGAAATATGAACCATTGATATTTCTCAATATTTAACTCTTTAAAAAATGACCAAGTATGGGGACCCTTTCAATATGCCTAAGTAGCCATTTTTGATCCTTAATAACTTCTTCTACGCTTAGACACATGATCTAAAATTTGGATCAGATGATCTCGTTACATAGGAGAATACAATAATATAACAAACTTCTCATGAAACATTTTCACGTGTGAGATATAACACCATTAATATTCCTTCTCAAAAACTTCTGTCATAGAGAAAACTATGTCAAAATTTATCTAGGAGACCAACTTTGTTCCTGTATAATGTTTGTCGCACTTCAGCGCATGATATCAAATTTAGTGTAAATCAACTATGCTCAAAACTAAACAAACCCATATGATCAGTTCTATTGACACCTTTACATGTGCAATATATAACACCATAAAATTCTCTCTTGACTCTTCTTGCCACATTGCAAAACTGGTTATGGGAAAACATAGTCAAACTACTTGGGAGCCTAACTTTATATATGCATATCTTTTGGTGCGCTTTAGTGCATGATCTGAAATTTAGCAAAAATAAACTAGGATGAAAATTGAATAAACCCATATAATCACCTTATCCTAAAACATCCACATGTGTGAGATATGATACCATAAAAATTCTTACTTGACTCTTTCTTGCCTTATACAAATTTAGCTAAGTATGAAAAAATACTATCAAAATGCTTGGGAACCCAACTTTGAAAATGCATACCTTTTGATGCACTTCAGTGCATGACCTAAGAATTAGTGCATAGAGACCAAGAAAAAAAATAAATAGACCCATATGATCATTTTATCCTGACACCTTCACTCATGTGAATGTTGACCTCATCAACATGCTTACTCAGCTCTGTTTGATCCCTTTGCAAATTTGGCTATGGGAAAATATTGAATTCTATATGAGTAGATAACTTTTCATCCTCATATATTTAACCATGCTTCAATGAATGACATAATATATATTGTATAAAAACTAGGGACTAATTTGATCATAACCATATGACCAACTCCCCCTGACTCATCCACACGTGGCAATGGTGATGTCATCAAACTGCCAACTCAGATTTTTTACCATAGGACAAAACTATCTAGATGAAAAATATGAAAAAATAAATGAAACCCACTTATGCACATAGGCTCTCATAGCATATATAACATCTTAGGGACCTCATGCACATGATCCAATCACCATACTCATCCCCAAACATCTCTAGCCATGCCAAAACTGAAGATCAACCAAGCTAATTTCAAGCACACTAGGACAAACATATTGTGCACTTTGTCATTTTCACTTAGGCTAAAAAATAACTTCATCCACTCATAGGGACATCACCATGACATCACTAAAAATATCCAACAATCTCCCCCTTTATCATTGATGTCAATAAAATATCATATATGGAAATATACAGCTCACCTTCTCTTTCTCAAAGCACTCCCACAATATGAACTTTCTCCCCCTTTGACAAAATTACAAAGTGGGCACCAACTAATCTTGAGGACCTAAAAAGACTATCAAATAGGAAAGGAACATCTTATAAAGATGATACAAACTCCCCCTTACTTTGAGCCTACTTTTTCTTGCCTTGACAACTTCCTTTTGCTCCATGCCAACACTCTCTTCAATCAAGCACTACAACCAATGAATAAAAAACACAAAAAAACACATAAAAATGATAGAAAACATAAAAAAACATTTAATAGGGACTCCCCCTAATATTTTTGAGCAATTACACCACTTGATCATCTTCATATCTCTATACACCATAAGGAACCAACATACATGCTTACTAGCATTCTCTCTCAAGCTACCATAAGGACCATCTACAAAAACTTCAAGCCACTCACAAAATAAGAAAAATACTCTCAATAAACCTAAGAAATATCCATGAAATAAACATACCTTGATTTTTTTGGAATAACTGAGCAAAAATCACTCTTCTTCACACTAGGCATGTCTTACACTCCTTATAGCCCTATCTAGAGCTTGTAGAGCCCACACATTTTAGTAGATACATCTTCAAGAAATAAAAATTCATATCTAGAGCACTCTCATATTCCCAATATATAACACAAATTTTAAACATCTCATCCTCTAAAACATACTTCCTTCACAAACCTACTACCTAATTAGGCCTCCAACTTGACAAAATTTTGAATAAATTAAGAACCATAAACCTTAAAATCTCTATGGAGATTTCTTTGAAAACCCATTTGACCCATTCAACATATTAAGAAGCCTAAAACCTTAAATCATAAGGTAGATCACTTTTCTAGCAGAGCCCAAAACCCTAGAAACTCAAAACAAACAAAGTTAACACAATACCTTCCAATCAATGTCCATCTCTAAAACTTCTTGTACACTTGGAGACAACCATTACACACTTCTAGACCAAGATTTGAGCTTCTACACCATTGATAACCTTGAATTACTATAACCTATTTTAGGACTTGCATACTTATAAGCACAAACTAGGAAACCTGAGAGCTACCAAAAATCTCCAAATTTACTTCAACATACCTTTAGATCACAAAACCACCTAGAACAAGCTCAATAGACCTTTATATGTAGAAATATTACCTTGAAAAAAAACAAATCCTCCTTTTCCATCTAGGAACCTTCAATCTGACCCTATAGACTATTCTAACTAAAAAACACCACAACAACATTTACTTCTCTACTTGAAAGGAGTCTCTTAAGAAGCATAGATAAAGACACCATCTATACCTCAATTCTCTAAAATATATAAAACTCCTCATATTCCTCTTCCTCCTTTCTCAGATGATACTTATTGATATTTTTCTTCTTCTTTGGCTTTAGAGAAACAACTTCTTCAAATACTACAAGATTTTCCTTTTCTTCTATGATTGGATTATCAATACATGGATACAACATAGATTCATGGCATACCTCTTCAACTGAAGAATCTTCCTTGCATCTTGGATCCTCATCTATAGGCACTTGTTCAATAAAAATAGGATGTTCACTTGGATCCATACATACCTCAGAGCTACCTTTAACCAACACCTTGGCCTTCTTCTTGAGCTTAGTCTCTTCATTATCAACATGAGTAGATAATGAGACCTCTTGAGACTCTTAAACTTCAGAATTATTCTCCACCATATAGAATAGATTACTTAGACCTACAGTCTCATCATGACTCATACTTACAACCTTTGGTTTCCATGTAATAACTTGTCTTCTTTCTTGCACTCTAGGATCCTAATAAATTCTATTCTATCTTGTACACCTTTTCTTGCAAATTATAGTAATATGACCTCTCTCTTCACAATTGAAGCACACCATACTTTTTATAGCAAACTCAATCTTCCTTACCATATTTGGACAATATCTTGTAATTATCCTAGTTCATAACAACTGTAGTACTCGATAACTTTTGAAGGACACTCATCTTATCTTACCTTAAATGGACAACATTTTATAAAGTGTCCCACATCATGATAGTTGATACACTCAACCTTACTTACACCTTTTGAAAGATGACCTCCATCATAGTTCCAAGCAAATTCATTCTTAATAGGTCTTCTAAATTCTCTAACTCTATGCCCAAACTAATTACAAGTATAACAATAACCATTGAAATTTGCAAACCTCATGGCATTTGGTTGTTTGATCTATTTTGTATTCATTCTTCTAGCACCTTCAATCCTTATCTGATGAATTGTCTTCAAAGGCTGATTGTCCTTGTTCACATTAGTCTTCATCTTGTCTTGAGTTGTAGTCTCTAGTTCATCTTTGTATCCAAGACCAGTCTTATCACTTGTATGCTTTTGATTGTTTAGAATGTTCTCTAGATCAGTTGAGCTCTTTTCAAATATCACAAATGACATAACCTTACTAGATACCTTATCTAACTTAGATTTAAATGACTCATTTTTAGTTACATACCTTAAAAATTCATCTTCTTTAGCTTTTAAGCTTATAGATAGGATTTCCAATTGACAACTGAGATGTTTGACCATATTTTCATGCTCCTTGGAATCTTCATCCATTATTGCCTCAAACACACTAAATTGCTCCTTAAATTCCTTGAGTTTAGATTTCATCTTCGTATTGATCTTCTTATCAATCTTTAGTTCTTTATGAGCATTTTTCAATGCAATCTCATAGTCCACCTCATCTTCATCATCATCTATAACACTCCAAGTAGATCCCTTTTGATGTGATCAACTTCCTTCGTCATCCATGAAAAAAGATTCATCTTCATTAGAACCATCATCTTCATGATCATTTTTTGAGTCACTGTCTTCACTCTCATCTGATGAGCTACAATCTTCTTTGGTGTATAGACTCTTCTTGTCCTTGAAGTAATTCTTGTTATCAAACCTTTTGAATCCCTTTTTGATTTTATCAAACCTAAAATATATCTTTCCATAATCATGACCTTGATCATCCTCTTCTTCATCATCATCCTTATTATAATTGTAAGGGCACTTATTATCAAAATGTATTATCTTACCACAATTGAAGCATTTAAGGGGTAACTTACCTTTATACTTGCCTAAACTTGTTCTCAATTTCCTTGAAATCAAAGCAATTAGTTCATCCTCATATGTATTAGGAATGTCATACTACTTGATTTTATTACCTTGGAACTTCTTCTTTGTCTACATTTCAGTCTTGAAACCTGCTTCCTTATTTGGAGGTATATCATCATTCTTCCTCATCTCATAGGTATTAAGGGTGTCATGCAATTAATCCACCTTCAACTGAGTAAGATCATGACTCTCTTCAATAGCAGATACTTTTAGATCAAACTTAGGGGATATATACCTTAATAACTTTTAAATAATAGTAGTCTCTTTAAGATTCTCTCTAAGACCTATGATGATGTTCACAATCTCATCAACTCTCTGTAAAAAATATGCCACAGTATCTTCTTCATTCATCTTGAGACTTTCAAATTACGTTCTATAAGTCTATAACTTAGCAAGTTTAACCTTTAAATCTCCTTTTAATATAGTCTTTAATTTATCTCATATTTCATTAGCAAATGTGTAGTGGATTAATTTGGTGAACTCAATCTGTATAAGACCATAAGTGATGGCATTCATTACCTTAAAATTATTCTCAAATAGCTTCTTGTTTGCAAAACTAGATGGAGGAATAGTAAGAGTAACATAGCCATCCAAAATAGATTGCCACACATCAAACCCTAGGGACATAATGTATGTATTCATCCTATCAATATAAAACTCATAATTAGATCCATTTAATATTAGTTTTTTCTTAGTAGAGAAACCACCTTGCACATTCTGGCTAGCCATTATACCTTGGACCACCTTTAAGCTGTCAATATTTTACCAAAGGACATTACTCTGATACCCATTATTAGAGATAAAATCCACTAAGAGGGGGGGTGAATAAGTCATGAAAAACAATCCAATTTAATTTCTAAACCCTTGAAAATACTTAAGCATTCAACACAAGCAATCATGAAGCATACAGATCATTCATAGCAGTGAACAATAAACTTAATGTAAGATCACATACACAACACAAGATCTACGTGGGAAACCCTCTTAGGGAATAAACCCCATTTTCAAGCCTAAAAATACATGGATTATTATCATATAAGATGATAAAAAATAAGATATTGATCAAGTCATTTTGAACAGGAACCTTTGGTCAAGTCCTTCTAACCTACAACCTTGATCAAGTCCTTCTGATCAAAGGTGTTTAGTGAAACCCTATTTCACAAGGAGCAGCTACCCCTAAAGAAGATCAAGTACTTTAGACCCTCATTGATAAAAACACTTCCACCTTAGAACTAATGTCTACTACACTTTATGATGGACCTCTTGATTATCTAAAAATTGCACATACTCACTTTCTCAAATAGGCCTCTCACATAAGCATGTCACAAACTCTTTTCTTCTTCACTCAAACTGCTCTTATCTGCACACTCAGACCTCTTCACATATCCAAAAACTACAAAATCACTATATTGATATTAGTAACATGACCTACAAGTCATACACATAGTCAACTAACTATTTTTCTCATTAAATCCACCAATAGACACACTAATTATCCTTCACTTCCATAAACCACAACCATAAGCCTCTCACAAATCTCTCCCCAATCACTCGCTTACCAAGTTTAGAAACCAATACATTTGGTTTCACTATATGTAGAGAAATCATAAATTAATAAGATCACAATATTTCCTTATCAGCCACAAAACATGCCTTCACCCTTAAGGCATCTCATATGGGTCATACTTAAGCACAATCCCCTTTCAAAATAGGCCTAAGCCACTTTTAGGTGTTATGGAGACCCATTCACCTTTTTGATACATCTCCAGAAAACAACAAAACACATGATCACTTAAAAAATACATAGGTCCACTCCTTATGTCTCCTAAGACATATTTAACTGATCATAGACACCTTTTCTCACCTCTGCATATGCTCAAGTAACTCAAACAAAGACCTTATACATAGGAACACCATTAACAAACATACAATAAAATTATTAATAATTTTTCATAATTAATATAGATTGATCACACATCAAAAATAATCATATAACATCCTCATGGAGTCTAAAACACTCCCAAACAACAAAGTCATCATGATAAATCAAAACAACATCAAAATGAGCTCAAATATCCTTCTCGAGTCACTTGCAGAACAAGCACAAACACATAGTCAAATTTTAACATTAATATTTTTGATTTTAAACACTTAAAAAAATTCAAATTAGGTTAATTAAATTCACCATGGATTCCTCTTCATCTTTATTTTTTACAACATAGGAAAATTCATCTTCTATCAAAAGATATGGCCCAAAAACCAAACACTAGTTTTTTCCCTTTGTAAAAATTCAAATATTTAAATCTCAATAGTCATAGTTAAACCTCAGTCACTTTGACCTCATATCATGCAATATTTAAATTTTAACTCAATGAAATCTATCAATCTCTATGGATCATTCAGGTCTTTAACTATCAATGCTCATCGTTTGATCAATTTGTACGAACACTCGCTCGCTATTGGATCCTTATCCTGTACATTTGCTCAGTCATTAAACATCATGCACCTATCCTCATATCACTACTTGCTGACTTATTGGAATAACACATAGCATTTATCTTGCTCAAGCTTTAATTCTTTCAAAAATGACTAAATATGGGGACCCTTTCAATATGCTTGAGTAGCCATTTTTTATCCTTAATAACTTCTTCTATGCTTAAATGCATGATCTAAAATTTATGCACATAGACACAAGGAAAATAAATAAATAGACATATATAATAATTTTATCTTAACACCTTCACTCGTGTGAATGTTGACCTCATCAATATGCTTACTTGGCTCTACTTGATCCCTTTACAAATTTGGCTAAGTATGGGAAAATAGTGAATCATGTCTGAGTAGCCAACTTTTCAACCTCATATATTTGACCATGCTTTGATACATGACATCAAATATCATACATAATAACTAGGGACTAATGTTATCACAACCATATAACTAACTCCCTTGACTCATCCACACATGGCAATGGTGACGTCATCAAACTACCTAGTCAAATTTTTTGCCACAAGACCAAACTATTTAGATGAAAATTATAGACAACCAGATGAAATCCACTTATACACACAAGATCTCAAATCATATATAACATCTTAAGGACTTCATGCACATGTTCCAATCACCATACTCATCCCTAAACATCTCTAGCCATGTCAAAACTAAAGATTAACCAAACCAATTTTAACCACACTAGGACAAGCATATGACATACTTTGTCATTGTCACTTAGGCTAACAAAACACTTCATCAACTCACATTGACACATCCATGACATCACTATAAAATACCCAACACAAGGCATATGACAAACTTGATTAGATCTTTTTAGATACAGTCTTGAATCAATTCAGCTTGTAAGATAAATTTCAAAAAAATATCAGATCTTGCATATCCATTTGTAGGTTTTTCGTGCTTGTGAATGGATATTATCAAAGTTTTTTTAGAAGTGGTTCAGGTGTCAGATAAGGGGATCCCCTATCCCCTTTCCTTTTCATCATCATGGTAGAATATTTGAGTAGATTTATCTCAAAAGTAGTGGCTTTAGGAGATCTGAAAAGCTTCAAACTAGCCAGGCATGTTGATCATGTTTCCCATCAACAATTCGTAGATGATACCATTTTACTAGCCAAGGCATCTATTCAAGAATCATGGGCATTAATTTTTTTTAGTTTTGTATGAGCAAGGTTCGAATCAGAATGTAAATTTTGATATTAGTTGTGTATTTTTTTAACACTCCTATGGCTAGACAAAATAGAATTGCACAAATGTTACACTACCAAATCAAACTTATGCCTTATTCTTATCTTAAGATGCCTCTCTTTATTAATGATCTATCAATTTTTATCCCCAAGGGTTAACTCAAGTGGATAGGATCAATGAATTTAGTTGCCTATGTCTTGCATTCAATTCCTACCAAGCATCCTGTGACTCATCGAGGTGTAGGAGTAGACACGAAGCCTGAGGAACTAGGAGTAAGTTTCCCTTCATTAATGGAGGGTCTTCTTTGAATCCTTGGATATAAAAAAAATCATCTTTCAATTTCTACTTAGAATCTGTTAGTTGAAATATTTCAAATAAAGTTAGCTGGGTGGAAAGGTAAGCTCCTCTCTCAAGTAGGAAAACTTTTGCTAATTATGAGCATGTTTTAGATTCTCATAGTTTACCTTCTTTCTCTTTTTATCCTTCTAAAGAGAATATAAGGTAAACTCATTAAAATTAAAATAATTTCCTTTGGACCGGGTCAGAAGAGAGGAATAGGCTCCATCGTGTAGCTTGGGATAAAGTTTGTAATTTAAAAATATACGGAGGCCTAGGATTACGAAAGTTACATTTGATGAACAAAGCGCTCCTCTATAAGTTTGTACAGAGTTTTATTAAAGGAAATAATACCTGGGCTAAAATTTTGAGATTTAAATATTTAGATGGTATAAATTCAAGGTGCATTTTTGAAGATGATCAATTTGTCAGGGGTTCACATTTCTGGAATTTCTTGATTTCTAACAAGGATCTAATATCCTCTAGCTCAAAATGGCATATTGGTAATGGTATGAAGATTGAATTTTTGAAATATTAATGGGTCTTAGACCAACCTTTTAGTCAATTAGAACCTTGGCAAGATATTTAAGAATGCATCCAAAATAAATATGGTTGCGAGGTCTGAGAATATTGGTAGGTTATTAAATGTGTTAAAAGTTAGAAAATTTTGAATTTAGAAAATTTGAACCAGGAAGAAACTATCATTTTTTCCAATTTGAATAATTTATTGAGAAATTTTCACTTGTCTATCAACAATGAAGATCAGTTATTTTGGAAGGACTCTTTTGATGGTCAATATCAAGTGAAAGTTGGTTACAATTTATTGGCTCAAGACCCAGGAAATATTGCTAATTGGGAAAAGATTTGGGATAAATATTTGATTCCTAAAATTAATATATTTTTATGGGTGGAAGTCCAAAAAAAATTCTATCTATGGACAATTTAATAAATTCATCTTGACTAATAGATGCACCCTATGTGAAAATGACAATGAAACTATGTTTCACTTGCTTGTGGATTGTCCTTATGCCCAAGAAGTTTGGAGCTTTTTTTTTCTTAGATTCAATGTTAGTTGGGTATTTATTGGTTCTCTATTGGAATTGTGATAGTCCTGAGAGAGTATTTTTTATAATGTTATTCTTTAAAAAATATGGAAGCTCTCATTCCCACACATCATATGGGGTATTTGGGGAGAACACAATAACATAATTTTTAGAAATAAGAAATGTGTTAGTAAACTTCTATCCAAAAGAATATATAACTATGCTATTAAAAATTTCAATATAGTACTTGTTGAAAATTTTGACCTCATAGGTCAAATTATCACCCATACCATTCAAAACTTTGTATATCATACATGTTTGTCTTGTGAGTCAATAAGTTGATCTTGAGAATTCCTTAATGTGATTATTGAAAACTAGAACATCATAGCATGTCATGTAGAAATTAATAGATTAGTTTGGTTGTGAATTTAATAAGTGTACTTGGGAAACTTATTAAATTTTAAATATTGCATGAAAATGATGTATTTTGTGCCATAAATATCTCCTATAAATTTGGTTTTTTGGTGCATCTCTTATTTCAAGATATAGGTCTTCAAATATGATCTAGTAATGTGAGACATACTTGGGAATGTTGAATTAAATCCATAAAAAATAGCCATTTAGATTCAAAAAATAGAAGTGATCCATAGGGATACCAAGTGTCAAAGCCTTGCTCAACCAGATCGGCAGATCAACAGCATATGAGTGATCAATTGATTCAATAGGTCAAGATAGATCAATGGTGCATATTCAATCATGTAATTGAAGATCAATGGTGAGTACGAGGTCAAAAGGTTAGAGGATCTTAAGAATGAATGCGATGGTGCCAAGTGTCTTAATCATGGTGAATTGGCAAAGATTGATGGTACACATTCAATCGTGCCAAGGAAATTGATGGTGCGCATGAGGTCAAAAAGTCAAAGATCCTAGATTACACTCGAGCTACCATATGGTGTAAATGCATTAACTGGATGAAGACTAATAATAGGGTCCACAAAAAGCATGCGAGATTGCCAAGTGTTGCCTTTTTGAAATCCAAGACAAAGATTAACGTGGGAGCTGCTAAGTGGTATGATCTAAAAAATAAAATGTAGATCAATTCCAACAATGAAGGTTAAAGCTAGGAGACTCCTGAGGAAATTGATGGAGCAAATTTGATCAAGTCCCAGGAGGGCACAGGACCAAGATGTGTGTCTAAGATGACAATAATCAGATTTTTAAAATGAAATAGCAAGGAAAGGGATGCCACAAAGGAAGACATGTCAGATCAAAAGATTTTGCCACATAGGCAGGCATATATATATATTCAAGATCAAAATGTGATCTGGGTTACCAAAATCAAACCCTATAGATCATATAATGGAATTAAAGCTTAGGTAGACCTCTAAAAATCCTTCAGGCATAATTTTTACGTCTTGCTCATGATAAAAAAAACCATAGCTTGTAGATCTTCATTAAGATTATGGCTATATGAAAACTAATAATGGTATTGGTTTGCATCTACAGTGGACCTATGTTCAGGTTTTAGAGTAATGGTAGAATTATGAATGTGAAAGGAATGTCATAAGGGACACTAATGAAAGAGTTCAAGTTATTTTCTGATAACGTAAAGAGCATATCAAGATGATGCATGGTGTTGTAAGCTCATTTAGTAGATGGAGATTTTGGAGGTTGAGAAAGGAAAGAGGATAATTTAATGAAGTTTCAAAAGTCTTTAGAGATTGTTCCTTCTAAATGGATCATTACTTATCATCCTCAGCAAATTCTTATCTTCTCATGTGTTTCTAAGCCAATGAGAGGGTTTGAAAGCTATTGAGAGCTAATGAAAGTTAATTTATAGAGGCAAGATTAATGCTAATCAATCAAAAGGTGGTTAGGCCTCATTTATTGATTTTTCTTTGCTCATTTCTCTCTCTCTCTTCCCCTTTACTTATGCTTTTGGCATGCCTAGGCTATGGCAAGATTTATACTACATCTTTTGATGTAATAAAAGACTGAATTCCTCCACTCACAAGCTGAATTGAAGTGTGTTCTATGAATTCATTGATGTGGTTAAGTGAATATATGCTTTCCTTTGCCTCTACTTGAGTTTTCTCACCTTCATGAATTGTTTTTTAACTCTCACAGGTCATTCTAAGTGCCATAGATAGTTTTTTGATTGGTTTGGAAGTGGATAACTGCCCTCTCATGCTAGATTGATAGCTAGTTCATGATTTTTTATGAAATACTTATGTGAAAGTTGATCAAAGAGTGAGTAAAGTGATATTTTCAGGTCTAAAAGTGTTTGATAGTGTGTTTTGTGCAATTGTAAGCATCCATAACATTGGTACATCACCTACTTTTACATGCTTTTATGAGTTTCTATCAATTTCTCCCCTTTTTCCAAACATAGAATTAGATTTAAGTGATAAATCCAAGGGAACTAGCCCTCTCTGGAGGTTCAAACTCAATATAGAATACCCATAGCCTGAGGTTATCCTCATTTTGTATCTTAGTTTCAGAGAGCCTGAATAACTCTCTCTAAGGGTGCAAATTAAGTCTACAATAGTTTATGTCAAATCTGATGGGATGTATTTTCCTTGACATAGCTGAATTTTGGAGCTAAGGATAAATATTTTTAGTAGAGGAAGATATCTATTATCATCATAATATAAATATTCTTTAGATTGTATAGTTCATAGCATCATCCAATCAATACTCTCATGCCAAAAGTTACCAAAAGGTCAACTAGTAAAGGTATTCCTTTTGAATTCATTAAGTTGCCTTCTACTTCATATAAAAGAATAAGGTTTAGTAAGATGAAACCATATCCTTATAATAAATATTCATCTCTTGGTCATCCTATTATCCTAAGCAGTGCAATTCTCACTATCCAGATGGCCATTAAAAACCAAGTGTTTATTTTGTTCAATAGAGATAGTCCACTGAATTTAACTCATTTTCATGACATTCAAGTATCTAATCTTAAGAGTATCCCATTATTCTCAGGATAAGATCAAACAAATCCTATTGAGCGCATCCAGGATGTTTTCAAACTTTGTTCAATTCATAATGTTGTTCAAGACAATGTAGCTATACACTGCTTGTTGCTTCCTTCAAAGGAAAAGTGTTGCAGTGGTATAGAAACCTTTCACTGAATACCATTACCATCTAGGATGAATTAGGTGCAGCCTTAGTCAAATAATTTGAGGACAAATCTAATCACTTATCCTTAGTCGAATAGTTGACTGCCATAAAGAGAGCTCATGAGTTCATGTCTAATTTTAACCTTAGATTCAAAAATACATGAACCAAGATATATGTATTGATTAGACCATCCCTAAAATATGCCTTATTATAATATCTAAAATCCCTCAACTCTGATATTAGTGTGATGATTCAATAAATAGATGGTATTACCTTGACAAATGTATATGAGGTTGTAATACAAGTAGAGAACAACTTGATACAAGCTAGTAAGGTCTCTCTAAGGCCTCCAATACCTATATTCCTAGACTTGAATTCTATACCAGTTCCTCAAGTTCCTCAAATTCCATATTTAGATCCTATTTCATCCCCTCAAGCTCAAGTTACAGCCCCTTCTAGTCAATCTAGTGAGCTTGGAGAGTTAAAATATTTGTTACAATCTTTTGGGAATGAAATAGTATAGCTAAAAAGGTAGAAGTATCAGGCTAATAGGCCTTATCAACAACAAAATTAGACCACCTATCAGCCATTAAGAGATCGAATGCCTCCTTATCAAGGGTTCAAAGAAAATATGCTACCTTACCAACCACAAGGAGCCATGACTCAAGTGAAACCATATGCATCTCTTGATCCTAATGTAACTTCCACTTCAAAGTCTATTGTTCCCACACCACCTCAAAATAACTTGATGCGAGATTCAAGTTGGTAGCCATTTAATCTCAATGATGCTCAAAACCAAGCCTTGGTGTCACAAAACATTATTATGCCACAAATAACACAAGAAGAGGTTTCTCTTTAAGGAAGTGAATATCAAGAGACAAGTTTGGTATCACAAGAAAAGACTCAACAATTTTAAGGGTAGTGTTATGCCATTAATTTGAATTAGCAAAAGGATGATCATGTTGCATTCAATCAAGGTGTTGAGACTAGTAATATAAGTGGTCAAGTTTTAGCTCTAACTAGAGCTAAAA
The DNA here is from genome assembly GCA_037957365.1 of Torreya grandis. Classification (NCBI taxonomy): domain Eukaryota; kingdom Viridiplantae; phylum Streptophyta; class Pinopsida; order Cupressales; family Taxaceae; genus Torreya; species Torreya grandis. The sequence continues at coordinate 30,454 of JARHVA010003170.1, forward strand.
GAAGATCCATTGATGAGGCTCAATATGTGAGTAATGCTTCAAGTACTTTTAATGTTGTTTAAAATAGTACCAAATATCAACTTTATACCCCCATAATGTAGAAAAATCAGAATATAGAGGTTGGAAAGGTTCATCAAGTACCTCTAGTTCATGAGCAACCAGTAGTTTAGAAAGTGCAACCAAAGGTTAGTGGGGCTCAATTCATTATAATGGATCAAATGAAAAATATAACATCAAAATTATCATGTGGTATTCCCTTTATATTCTAAGACAAAAATATATGCTCATTCAAGAGCTGTCAGCTCTCAGATTGTCTCCAAAATTGGTTGAGAAAGAAGGTGTTGTCTTAACTAATTCAGACCAGCCAACTAAGAAAAAAGTAAAATAGGTACATAAGATGGTAGAGGTGGACAAAATTGAGATAAAATCAATTAAAAATCCTCCTTTCTACCTCTCATTGGTAGTTGGTGACACTTTAGTTCATAACTATATTGTGGATAGTGGAGTTAGTAGCACTGTTATGCCTAAGCAAATCATAAATAAGCTTGGTCTTGCTTATTAACCAAATACTAAAGGATTATTACAACTAGATGGATCACCAAAAAAGAAAATATGCATCATCAAATATCTTAATTTTATGCTATATGCATGTCCCAATGTTACCATTCAATAAGATGTAGTTGTGGCGGACTTGCCTCCCTACTTTGCCATGTGTATAGAAAGGGACTTCACCTCAAAGATTGGATGATACTTATCAATTAATTAGACATATTTTATGTTCATAACTAGGTATGTTACAAAGGTAATAATAAATTTTTAATCTATTTCACGTTTCCATTAGGATCCATATATGCCAAGTGTTGTGAACACTAATTGTGTCATCTATGATGAGGTTTTAGAAAATAGTGGAGTGCAAACTGAATCATCTTTAGATAGAATTCTATATTTTTTCCTTGATGAGTGGGCCTCTAAATTTCATGATCATGATCCTTATAATCTAATTGAAGAAGGGTTATTTGGTGTATTGCCTATAATGATGCACCAATTCCAACCATGATGAAGAATGATGAGTTTAGTGATGGTCTATGGAAATTATACTTTGATGGATCAAGGAATAAATATGGTATTGGGGCTAGAATGATATTGATTTATTCAAAAATTTAAAGATATTTATCTTCTATTAAACTTTAGTTTAGTTTTTCAAATAATGTTTCAGAGTATGAAGCACTAGTTCATGGTTTATAGTGGGCTAGGAAGATGAAAGTCAACACCTTGCAAGTTTTTGGTGATAGTGAACTTGTAGTTCACCAAATAAGAGGTTTTAACATATGCAAAAATTTATTGCTTAGATCATACAAGCATAGGGTGTGGGACTTACTTGAGGATTTTCAGGGTTTCAACATTCATGCAATACCAAGAGATGAGAACAAACATGTAGATAAATTGGCTACCACTGGGGCACAATTTAGTATCCCAATTGATATAAAAAGTTAAAAAAAATCAGTCACACATTAAGTTGGTTGTAAGGCTTCCTATTTTAGATAACCATGATAATTGAAAGTGTTTGAAGATGAAAATCAAAAGGTCAAGTTCTTGCAAGAAAAGGTTGAGTTTTCCTTAAAAAATTAATCGAAGTTCTTAGAGTAATATGGTGATCAGATTGTGAAACTAAAAACAAATAAGTTTCCAAAGAGATTGGTCATGCTTGAGAACATATTCAGTGGTGATGATGAGTTGAGATAGGAAATGTCATCTTTGTCAACAAAAGAGGAACACTATGTCATTATAAAGATTACAACTGGTAAGAACTTGAAGTTGGGTAAGGTATGCACTCCTTCACAAAAGAAAGATTTCATTGAGTTATGTACAAGTTTTATTGATTTGTTTGCATGGAAATATAGTGATCTCAAGAGATTTGATCCGAGTTTAGCTGAACACACCATTGAGTTAGAGGTTGAGACTAAACCAGTGAGATAAAGATAAAGGCCTATCAATCCAAAGCTTGAGCCTTTGATGAGGGATAAACTTTATAAGCTCATAGATTCAGCTATTATATTTCCAATTAAGCGCTCAACTTAGGTGAAAAATCTTGTTCTAGTACATAAGAAGAATGGTGAGATTAGATTATGTGTTGACTTATGAGATTATAACAAGGCTTCCCTTAAAGATCATTATCCATTACCATTTATGGATTAAATTCTATAGCTAGTTGCAGGTTTAGGAAGATTTTGTTTTTTAGATGTATATAATGGTTACAATCAAGTTTTTGTCAAGGAAGAAGACCAATTCAGGACAACCTTCACTACAAAGTGGGTGACATTTGCATATAGAAAGATGCCCTTCAGTTTATCCAATGCTGGAGTAACCTTTCAAAGAGCCATAGATAGGGCATTCTAGAGACTTCTTAACAGGTTTTTACTTGTTTATTTAGATGACATAATAGGGTTCTCAAAGAGTGCAAGTGAGCACATAGTTCACCTCAAGCAAGTGTTTGAAATGTGTAGGCAATTTAGGGTGTCTCTAAATCTCAAAAAGTGTGTCTTCGCAGTTCATGAAGGTAAGCTTCTTGGGCATGTGATTTGAAAATATGGTTTAACTATATATCCTAAAAGTATAGATTTAATTCTTGTATTTTACTTGCCTAAACACAAGAAGGCTTTGTAAAGATTCTTAGGGAAGATCAATTTTATAAGGAGATATATTTCAGATTTTGCCACTTTAGCTAGGCCACTTATATCCATGCTAAAGAAGAATCAGAGTTTCAGTTGGTCCAAAGGAGTAAAGACTTTTGAAGAGATCAAGAAGGCCATATCTACTGCTCCTACACTCATAAACCTAGATATCATAAAGGATTTCATTTTGTACACTTATGCTAACATAGACACCATTTCAGGCATTCTTATGCAATAGAATCATGAGGATTTAGAGCAGCCAACATCCTTCTTTAGTCAAGGCATGGAAGAGTATGAAACAAGGTACTCTTTTTTTTTTAAACATGTACTTTTAGGTATAAGGTCTCTTAATAAATTTAGATACTTGTTGTCTAAAAATAAGATATAGCTAATGGTTGCCCATCCAAGTATCAAGGAGTTTCTCTTGAGAAAAGACATAAATGAGAAAAGAGATGATTGGATAATTAAGGTAATGGAGTATTATGTAGAAATTAAGGTCACAAATTTGATTAAAGGCAAAGGAATCTATGAGCATATAGCCCAAGACTTGCAAGAGGCTAATGGGGTAGTTTTGGTGTCAAATGATGAAGAAGTTGTAGCTAATCATACCTCACATTCTAGCTAATTTCATGATGTGGTAAGATATATCTAAGATGGTATTTGTCCTTCTCATCTAAGTCCTAAAAGAATAAGATATTTTAGAGTACAATCAATTCCATTTCTTCTTGTTGATGGTGTTTTGTTCAAAAATCATATCAATGGCATGTTGCTAAGATGTAAAGAGCTAAGCCAAACATATAGATTGCTTGAGAAATTCCATGATAGACATGGTGGAGGACACTATTTCATAAGGACCACAACCCTTAATATCATGAGAGGTGGCTATTATTAGCCTAACATATTTGGTGAGTTTCATGCATGGGTTAGGAAGTGCAAATAGTGTGTTATGTTTATAAGAAAAGTGAAACTTGCATCCTTACCTCTCCAACCAATTGTATTGGACCAGTCCTTTGTCCAATGGGGATTGGAATTTATTGGTCTCATTAACCCCTTTTCAAGTTTAGGACATAAATAGATACTAACTACTAAATATTACTTCTCTAAATGGACAGAAGTAGAATCATTGAAAGAAAGAAACGAATCCAATGTTTTTGATTTCTATAAAGGTTTACTTACTAGATTTGGATTCCCTTCAACCATTATTTATAATAATGCTATGGCATTTGTGGGGAATAGGATCAGCCAATGGGTTTTTTAACATGGTGTGTATATCAACACTTCATCAAATTACTATCCACAAGGCAATGGTCTTGCTGAGTCCACAAATAAGAACCTGTTAAAGATCATAAGAAAGACTATTGAAGATAGTTAAAGGTCATAGTATCTCAAGTTGAAATCAACACTATGGTTTGATAGGATCACCTACAAAACATCAATATCTAACTCTCCATATAAGCTGGTATATGGTAGGGAAGCAAGATTACTTATTTCTCTTGAGTTTCTTGCTTTAGAACTAATGTACCAACTTGAGTTGTTAGAGAATGAACCAATGGAGATCAGATATACCGAGCTTATGAAACTAGAAGAGGTTTAAAATCAGTCCATGTTAAATGTGGAAACCCACCAAGTACAAGTGAAGAGAGCCTTTAACAAGAGAGATTCTTCATGAAGTTTCAAAGAAGGAGATTTAGTCCTCAAGTGGGATGAGGATATAGCTAAATCAAGAAAGCACGCAAGGTTTGACTCTCTCTAGAGTGGTCCATACACAATCTCTAGCTGCAAATCCTATAATACCTTCCAAATTGCAAAGATGGATGGCGAGGAACTTCTTATCCCAGTTAGTGGGTTACACCTAAAACCTTGCTATTGAAAAGCTAGACTCCTTCTACATAATTAGTTTGTTGGTTTTCTTCTAAGTACTATTCTAGAAAATTTGTTTGTTTGTGTTTTGTTCCAAATAAGTGCTTTGTTCTCACACTTTATTTGTTTAGATTAGTTTCCCTGTTTTGTGTGTTTCCTTCCTTGTCTTGGTGGAATAGTTTTCTTTTCAGGTCAAAAGGTTTGTTGCAATCATATATCAGATTTGTCATTGTTTATGAGTTTAAAATTCATGTAAATGTTCTAGTTCTCAAGCATAACAAGCATGCTTCCTAGTTGAGTCACCAAAATGTTGACAATTTTGACCTCACAAGGCAAATTATCACCCCTACCATTCGAAATTTTGCATATCATGCCAGTTTGTCTTGTGAGTCAATAAGTTGATCTTGGGAATTCCTTAATGTGATTATTGAAAACTAGAATGTCATAACAAATCATGCAAAAATGAATAACTCAGTTTGGTTATGTATAAGTGTATTTGAAAAGCTAACCAAATTTGAAGGATTGCATAAAAATGATGTAAATTTGGTGTTTTGGTGTGTCTCCTATCTAAATATATAGGTATTCAAATATGATCTAGTAGTGTGAGATGTACCCAGAGACATTGAATTAAAGACACAATAAATAGATATTTGGATTCAAAAAATAAAAGTGATTTGTAGGGCTATCAAGTGTCAAAGCCTCACTCAATCAATTCATTAAATCAATGGCACATAGGTGATCAATCGAGTCAATAGATCAAGATAGATTAAAGGTGTGCACTCAATTTTGAAATCAAAGATCAATGATGAACATGAGGTCAAAAGGTCATAGGATCTTGAGAATGAACACTATGGTGCCAAGTGTCTCAATCATGGTGAATTGGCAAAGATTGATGACATGCATTCAACCATGTAGAGGATATCGATGATATGCATGAGGTCAAGAAGTCAAAGCGCCCAGATTTTACTTATGGTTACCATGTGGCGTAAGCATGTTAACTAAATGAAGACTAACAATAGGGTCTATAAAAAGCATATGGGATTGCCAAGTATCACATTTTCAAAATCCAAGACAAAGATCAACACAGGACTGCCAAGTGGTATGATCTAGAAAGTAAAATATAGATCAACACCAATAATGAAGGTCAAAGCTAGGAGACTCCTGAGGAAATCAACAGAGCAAATTTAATCAAGTCTTAGGAGGGCACAAGACCAAGATGCATGTTCGAGATGATAACAGTTAGATTTTTAAATGAAATAGCATGACAAGGGATACCACAAAGGTAAACACATCAAATCAAAATATTTTACCACCTAGGTAGGTAGATGTATAAATGCAAGATCAAAATATGATATGGGCTACCAAAAGTAAACCCTATGGATCGTATAACAGCATTAAATCTCATCTAGACCTCTTAAAAGCCCTTAGGTGTAAGTTTTACATCTTGATCATGATCAATAAACTGTAGACTATAGATCTTCGTTAAGATTATGGCCATATGAAAACCAATAATGAGATTAGTTTTCATCTACAGTGGACCTATGCTTAGGGTTTGGAGTAATGGCATAATTGTGACTGTGAAAGGAATTTCATAAGGGACACTAGTGAAAGAGTTCAAGCGACTATTTGATAACGTAAAGAACATATCAAGATGAAGCATGGTGATGTAAGCTCATTAAGAAGATGGAGAGTTTGGAGGTTGAGAAAGGCAAGAGGAGCATTCAATGAAGTTTCAAAAGTTTTTGGAGACTGTTCCTTCGAAATTGATCATGACTCATCATCCTCATCAAATTCTTGTCTTTTAATATGTTTCTAAGCCAATGAGAGGGATCAAAAGCTATTGAGAGATAATGAAAGTTAATTTGTAGAGGAAAGATTAATGCTAATAGATCAAAAGGTGGTTGGGCCTCATTTATTTATTTTTGTTTGCTCATTTCCCTCTCTCTTTTCCCCTTTCCTTATATATCTCCCATTTATCCCCATATAAAAAGGACACTTATGCTTTTGGCATGCCCATGCTATGTCAAGATTTGTATTGCAACACCTATGTGATGTAATAAAAGAAGGAATTTCTCGACTCGTAAGCTAAATTGAAGAGTGTTTTATGAATTCATTTATGTGGTTAAGTGAATGTATGATTTCCTGTGCCTTTTTCTGAGTTTTTCACCTTCATGAAGTGTTTTGTATCTCTCACAAGTCATTCTAAGTGCCATAGATAGTTTTTTGATTGGTTTATAAGTGGACAATTGCCCTCCCATGCTAGATTGATAGCTAGTTCATGCCTTTTTATGAAATACTTATGTGAAAGCTGATCAAAGAGTGAGTGAAGTGATATTTTTAGGTCTGAAAGTGTCTAATAGTGTGTTTTGTGAAATTGAAAGCATCCAAAATATTGGTGCATCACTTACTTTTACATGTTTTTATGAGTTTTTACCAATTTCTCCCCCTTTTCCAAGCATATAATTAGTTTTAGGTGATATATCCAAGGGAACTAACCCTCTCTGGAGGCTCAACCTCACTATAGGATACCCACAACTTGAGGTTGTCCCCATTTTGTAGCTTAGTTGGAGAGAGCCTGAAGAACTCTCTCCAAAGATGCAAATTAAGTCTACAATAGTACCTAATAAAAAAGGACAAAGTTTATTAACTTTTGATCATCAACCAACTCTTAATTAGAAAATTGATCCTAAAGGTCTTAGAAAGAGTGATCCTAGAGATAAAATTAGAAGAATAACTAAATGGAAACCTCCATCTATGGGCTAGTCAAAGCTTAACTTTGATGGGGATTCCAAAGGGAACCCAGGCGTAATAGGAGGAGGAGGTATATTAAGAGAACATCAAGGATTTTTTATGATGGCTTATGCATAAGACATGGAAATTCAGTCTAATCATTAGGCATAAGCCCTTGTAAATTTTTGGGGTTTAAATTTAATTCAACAATTGGGAGTTCAGATTCTCATTATATAAGGGGATTCATTAAATATAATTAATTGTCTCTCAAGAAAATTTTTTGTTAGGTGGTCAGTCAAATAAGTGGTGGATGAAGCTATCTCAATTTTAGACTCTAGGCAATAGGTGCTTATTCAACATATGTATCGGGAAGGAAACATGATAGCTGACTGGTTCACTAATTGGGGTGTGGCCTCTTTGGGTTTGTCTAATTGAAATGCTATTGAATATCTTCCTTGGGACATTGATCAAAGGATTGAGGAAGAAGTTGTTTGTAATGAACATAATGCTTAAGTATGTGGGCGTCTTCCCCAAGCGTTGTTAGAAAGGTTTTTGGAACTTTATATCATTAGCCTCTAGTCTTAGCCTTAATTTGGTTAAGCTCTTTTTAATTTTACCCTTATTTGCTTTTAATTGGAAACTTATAGAATCGAGAAACCCTAAACAGAGTTGTAGTTCTTCTAGTAAAGGCAATAAGAAGACTGATTTGGGGCTTCTTCGACATTTAGTCAATTAGTTTTGGAAAAGACATAATTTATCCTATTGCAAAGGCCAAGAGGTTAAAATGGGATTGCCAAACATGATAGAGCCTAACATTCCTAAGGAAATAAGAAATAATGACGTAATATGGGAGGTTTTGTAAACTAGGGGATTTGCAAGGTTTATGAAAAAATTGAAGGCCATGATAGGCATGTTTCGACTCTAATAACAAAATCTTGGGAGGATAGAACCATTAAAATTAATGGGGTCTTGTTGGAGATTACAAAATATTTGATAACACATGTTACAGGGTTGGAGATGGATGTCACCATATTTTATAAAATGGGCAAGGACTACAAAAAAAAAGGAGAATTTTCTATTGGAGGGCGAATCTCTAGAGATATTTCACAATGGATTTGACTAGGAATCACTAACAAGACCCTTTGGAGAAGTAGATTTCCATCTAATGCAATGTGTTACCCTTGAAGGTAGGTTCAACATGTTTCGATGGACTCTTTTTATATTTCTAAACTATTTTAGGCATGCAATCCCCATGAGCCTTCCTTCTTACATTTTGCTCTTATCAGAGTCCTCCATTCTAAAATATAAAAATAGAAAATATCCTACTCCTAGACATGAAAGGGTTATATTTCTCATCCACAAGTACTTCAAGGGGATGAATCATATCGATCCATAATTTCTAAATACTCAGAATAAAAAAGATGTTGGAAAACTATGGACATCATAAAAGTTAAGAAGATCTTGATCAAATACCCTGGTAGTGTCTCCTCCAAGGTTAAGGATGTTAATGTTACTAAGAATACTTATAATATTTAAGATAGTAGCATTAAAATGTATCTGAGGAGTGCATCCAAAGAACCACCTGTGTCAATCAAGAATTCCAGTAGGAATGGTAAAATAGGGTATTCTACAAGGGATTCTATTTTGGTTGAGGAAGATACGACTGGTAAAGAGGATGACAATAATCATAAGGCCCTGGGAAGGGCAAACATGGCAACCTAGTCAAAGAAAATTGATTTTAGGAAAATGAAGAGTAGAGAAGAACCCAAGGAGAAAGGCAAGGACTCTATAGGTAAGCGACCTCGAGATCTAAATGAAGATTTCAATAATTTAGTGGATTCTTTAAAAGAGAAACAAAAGTTTGATAAGATAGAAGAGGAACTGGACTTATAAAAGTTCATTATGCATTGGTTTATAAGGGAATTGATAAAACTTAAAGGGAAAGTTAAATATTTATAACAAGAGAATGAAAGATTGGTTCAAACCAACTTTGATAAGGATTTTAACCATAAATTTCAAAGTCTCCAAAAGAGGGTTGGTATGCTTGAAAATGAGAATGAAAAGGTAAAAAATATCATTAGCTTTTTGGTGAATTGTAGCAATGTAGCTATGTATGAGGGGATACAAAATGTAGAAAATTTAAGATCTCATCTGAGGGATCTATTTGACACTAGGACCCCAAGAAAGGCAAAGGGAAACAAGTTTAGTGTAGCGGAAGTCATAAATATATTGACAAAGAAAATCTTCTCCAAATTGATTCAAACATCAAAAGAATGAATAGCTACTAGGAATATCTCTCTGGTAATTTGGACATGGATTAGGCTTCATGTTCACTTTCAGCTGCTTTCTGCTCTTGGCTTATCTTTGGTTGTTTTTGAATTGTATTTGGGCAGTTTTGTAGTTGTTTCTAGCTCTGTTTGTTTTTATCTCTTTTGATGTCTCTAATGGTCCTTTGGTTTCTTTTTGGTTGTACTTATCCTAGGGTTTGGGGACCCTAGCTAAAAAATCCCCCCTTTAACCTTAATAAAACAAATATACATATTTGTTGACAAAATGAGTTTCATTGGACAAAATATTCTACAAAACATAGGCTTTATACATCATCAAGCATTTTATAAAAATACAGACATGAGTTTTGGTGGTATATCTATGATTTTTTTGGAAATTTAGGTCAACTGCCTCATGTTAGTGATAGACCACCATACGATAGTAATAAACATGCAAAACTATTGTGAAAATAATTCAAAACAACTATTAATTTGGATAGGATCTTTAGAAAAAAAAGTGAAAGCAAGGACCACAAATGATAATGTGCATAACCACAATAAAAAAAATTGTATTCGTTGAAAAGACTTCTTGCACATAATACTGGAACGAAAGTAAGTAGTGCAAAAACACCAATAGGAGGTCAAAATGATGAACTTGATGAGGAGTTATTAATTGCTAAGGATGCAAGGATCATGTTAACTTCCAATCTTTGGATAGAAATAAGTCTTGTGAATGGAGCTCTAAGTTATATTAGAAGTATGATATACTTTGGGAGTGCTCCACCAAAACCACCAACATATATTATGATCGAGTTTTACAGCTACTCAAAAATACTATTTGAAAATGAAAACCCATATAAAAATTTTGAACTGAGGACGGAACAGTTAAAAACAAATCAAAGTGGACGGTGGCCGTCCATTTCTGAATTTAATGAAACATTGCGTGGAGAGTGGGCCTTCGTGTCTGCATTAGTTCAAAAAGTCCATGCCAGATTCTCTGCTAACGTCAAAAATTATACTTTGTTAGATTCTGTAGGCGTCACTTTCTCTGCTAACGTCACAGATGACGTCATAGGTGGCAGTTTGAATTGGTTGGCAAGTGTTTGTCTTTTGTGTGAGGACAAATATTTGGGGAGCCCATTTGTTCGGAAGATTCTTCACAACCTCTTCATTTATTGGATTTAAAGAACTCTACCTTCCCATCAAAGCCCTCTTGAGGTATTTATAGATTTGGTTGCAAATGATCTGGATGGAATATAAACCAACTTTATTATAAGTGTTGAACAAGATATTTATAAATCGACAAAAAAATATTAATCAATAGTTAAAGGTAAGTTTTCTATTTCTATTGCTTTCTTCTCCAAAATAAATAATGTTAAAATTTCTATTACAAATAAAAAATAATAATCATTTTATTATCAATTATTTTTATTTCATAGATCGAAATTTAATCAATGTTTTTTCCTACAATAAATTTAAAAAATAGAGAAAAAAAATAAAACCAGATCAATAGATTCAAAAGATCTTATTTAAAAGCAAAACCCTCCTTTCATAACAAGTGATGATAGATCAGGGGAATAACACCTATTCTATGTAAGTTATTTAATGCACATCTTATCTCGAGATGCAAGAAAGATGGGATCTCAAGGGGAGTGGAGGTTACCAATGACCTATATTTATATTGAGATGCCTTTAAATGTAGTAAAAACCACAACCTCAATATTGTCATCTCCATGATAAAAAGATGTCTCTACAATTGAAACTCAATACCTCAAAATCATTTTCCCATAACCATTACAACCTAAACAGTTTATAAAGCACTAATGATGGCATAGACAAAACCACATTAATATGCCCTGGAGTAGCAATACATGGAATAATCGCTCTTTAAGGCTAAATGAATCCAATAGATTACCCTTTGAGACTAATAGGAAGGATAATGTTTGTTTAGTTGGCACGTATTTGTCGTTTTGTGTGAGGACAAATATTTGGGTAGCCCATCACATCGGAAGATTCTTCACAAAGATTTCATTGAAAGAATCTTAACTATATCATTATTGGCATTAGTATTAGTAAAAATAATTCAAAGTGGAGAGTGGTCGTCCACATTAGATTCTGAAAGCGTCACTTTCTCTGCTAACATCAAATTTAAGACCTTTGTAGCACTTCCTCTTTTAAAAAGAGGAATGAAAACAAAAATTGTGGGAATCTATTTTCATGACGTCATTGATGACACTTTGAATTATTTGTGAACATTCTTCACAAACACTTAAGTTATTGCCTCTAAAGAATCTTAACTACTTTTGGAACAGACGTGTGGAAGAAAATAAGTTGCATTCATTGAAAACTTTTTAATATGTATGCTTATGATGCACTTATTCCCACCCTAAAAACTTTTGAATTTTGGTCTTTAGGATCTACAACAATTGTCAACTTGTTTGTTTTGTTTTGTTTTTCTTCTCCCTTTTTTGTTCAATGATGTTGAAAGGGTATTTTATAGTTTTAAAAAAAATTTAAG
>JARHVA010003170.1:47500-237500 GCA_037957365.1 Torreya grandis
AAATGATGTTTGCCTCTTTTTATTTTATCTCCCTACAATTTGCTTTTAGCATTATCTTTTTATTTATGAACTTTAGTAATAACAAAGGATTCTACTGTTGAAAGGCCGTTAACATTCTAATTTCTAATATTGTCTAATTTTTTTGTTGTCAAAATACACACAAACACACACACACACATACCATATTTCCATAGTTATTTGTATTGTTGAGTATTTCTTAAACTTATTCCATCGACCATAGGAGCTACAGAAACCTAAATATTTTCTCATCCATCTCGCTTAAACTATGCCTCCTACCCGATTTCTTCAACCTTGATCCTTTCACCTTTCTCCACCCTAATAGAGCCACCAAAATTAACGGGCCCTATTTCCACACCATTAGTAGTTTTATTGTTAGCTAACACTGACATTTTCCACTACCATTGACAAAAGCCCTAGACGTTATGTTCCCATTCCAATTTGAACTAAAACTAAAAGTGGTAGAATTTTCCACTTCAAATGCAGCTTCATTGCTGCTTTGAAACTCGATCCATTGACCTATAGAAGCAATGATTATGTTTCATGAGACCACATTTCGTTAAATCATTTTGTCAAACATATTGATCTCTATATCCTATTCCAATGCTCCCCTGTTAGCGTAGAAAAAGTTTTCTTGGTTCAATTTTACATAGCTTGCTAAAGTTTATTAAGTTTGGTTTTACACATGTTGATTGCATTTTCTTAAAAAATTGCAAGAATTTTCAACTAGCCCATCTTGTGCATATCCTATCGTCATGGCATTCCATCAGACCACATATCTTTGGGACATTATGTCAAAAAAAATTTACCCCTTGACTTTGCTTCCACCTCCAACGTATAAAGGTCTTGGGTTCAAACTCCTCTCCTAGACATATTACCAAACAACCCACCCACCTTCCAAGAATTTTAGTTAACATATGTATGCTCACACTGCGTGAGGATATTCATGTTATTCAGCTTTCAATAATAGTGTACTAGGATAAAGCATCTTATTCAATCGTTAGATCAAACACATGGTCATGTATGTATTTTCTATATTTTACTAATATGAAGATTGTGGTTTGATTGCTTGAGTGTGTGTCATGTTGGACCAGTACTATTTGTGAACTGAGTTAGCCATTCACCCCAAACCCATACATGGCTATCTAGGTATCTTTTAATATATCACCATCCTATATATTCTTACATCTATATTGTATATCCTTCATCTTGTATAATATTGTATGTCCTTTTAATTCCATCCTCTCATTTCAACCCTATCTTAATCCAATTTTTGACATCCTTATCCCATCCTTATCACACCATTTTCATATCAACTCCATCTTAATTTTTTGGATTTTAGGTCACAAACATTTCAAAATCATCCCCATTTCATTTATCTTATCCCTTATCATTTCATCATCAACTGTATATACTTGTCCTAGTCTTAATCCCATTACCCCATCACCTAGTCACATATTCATCTCACCTTGAGCAATCCAGTCTAAGGTTTTGAGCTAGTACTCATTTTATCCATTCATATCATCCTATCAGTCTAGTCCATTATCAATCATCACTTGTTAAGATCTCATACCCAGTTGATATCTGACTAACATCTTAACACTTTATCAGTTTTAATCTAACATCCAATCAATCATCACTCTAGTCATCTATAATCCAGTTATCTTGCCTATTCATTACTAACACCCCTCTAATCATCATCTTTCTTGTTTGAATCCAAGCACCCATCAAATCCCCAATATTTTTGTTGGCTTGAAAACTAAGCATTATTGATAAATTACTAGCACCAATCGTACTATCAGTTTGAAATCAAATCCTAATCCTATGTCATAATTCATTTAGTCTATCTTATCCTCATCATTAGCTATCATACTAGCTCAGTCATTAGGACCTACTTTGTTCTAAGACCATATTTTAATCCAATCCTTAATCTATCTTCACATCAACTCCCTTTTATCATCCATCACATATCCACTCACATGGATTTGGAACATGCTCTTGTGGACCATTAACTATTTGCCAACAAGGATGAGATCCTTTTGTGAGCCCTAAAAAGGGGTGCCCACCTACCTTTAGATCTTGATCCCATCAAGCTTAACCAATGTCCCATATCCTTTCGCATCCACAATCATAGTCAAAACCATTGTCCATTCATCATAATAGTCCTCACATCCCTCAATATACAAGTGATAAAGTTGCCCGATTTAATGAGTACATCTTTGCCAATAAGGATGAGGTTCTATTACAACTTTTACAGATGGGTGTCTGCCTTCCCAATGATTTCAAACACCTAAACCTCAATTCACCTAAAAAATAAGTGCCTCATCAACTCTCATCCCCATTCAATTATCATGACAACCAATTTCATTCTAGTCCATCATCCACTAGTCCTTGTCTTAGTCATCACCTTCCTAGCTCAAGGATTACCTTGTTTAATAACTATATTGATGCCAACAAGGATGTAGTCCTCTTGCAACTCCTTGAAATGGGTTCCTAACTTTCCAAGGTCCTTGACCCCCATTAGTTAACCTTACCCTCCATTCGTACTCATCCACAGTCAAATTATCCATGCACTAATCACAGTCCATCACAAATCCCCCATCTTACTAATAAAGGGAAGCGTAAATTATCAACTTCATCTAGTTTTGATTCATCACCCAACTAATTCCATTCCTATCCATCATCCACTAGTCTTATCCTTATTCATCGCCTTCCTATCCCAAGGATTACCTTGTTTAATAACTATATTTTTTCCAACAAGGACGTAGTCCTTTTATAGTTCCTTGAATTGGGTGCCTAAATTCCCAAGGGTCTTGACCCCCTTCATCTAACTTACCCTCCATTCATACCTATCCATAGTTAAATTCTCCATGTACCAATCATAGTCAATCCCCAATCTCCCCTTTTACTGGTAAAGGGAATCATAGCTTGTCAACCTTGTCTAGTTCTTGTTTATTTCCTAAACAATCTCACACTTCACCATAGGAGCTATAAAAACTTAAACTTATTCCATCGACCATATGAGCTATAGAAACTTAAATATTTTCTCATCCATCTCACTTAAACCATGCCTCCTACTCAATTTCTTCAACCTTGATCCTTTCACCTTTTTCCACCATAATGGAGCCACCAAAATTAATGAGCCCTATTGCCACACCATTAGTAGTTTTATTCTTAGCTAACACTGACATTTTCCCACTAGCATTAAGAAAAACCCTAGACGTTATGTTCCCATTCCAATTTGAACTAGAACTAAAAGAGGTAGAATTTTCCACTTCAAATGTAGCTCCATTGTTGCTTTGAGACTCGATCCATTGACCTACAGAAGCAATGATTGTGTTTCATGAGAACACATTCTGTTAAAGCATTTTATCAAATAGATTGATCTCTATATCCTATTCCAATTCTCCCTTGTTAGTGTAGACAAAGTTTTCTTGGTTCAATTTTACATAGCTTTCTAAAGTTTATTAAGTTTGGTTTTACACATGTTAATTGCATTTGCTTAAAAAATTGCAAGGATTTTCACCTAGCCCATCTTGTGCACATCCTACAATCATGGCATTCCATCAGAGCACATATCTTTGGGACATTTTGTTAAACAATTTCTACCCCTTGACTTTGCTTCCACCTCCATTGTATAAAGGTCTTGGGTTCAAACTCCTCTCCTAGACATATTACCAAACAACCCACCCAACTTCCAAGAATTTTAGTGAACAGATGTACGCTCATAATGCGTGAGGATATTCATGTTATTCAACTTGCAATAATAGTGTACTAGGATAAAGCATCTTATTCATTCGCTAGATCAAACACCTGGTCATGTATGTGTTTTCTATATTTTACTAATATGAGGATTGTGGTATGCTTACTTGAGTGTGTGTCATGTTGGACCAGTACTATTTGTGAACTGAGTTATCCATTCAACCCAAACCCATACATGGATATCTATGTCTCTTTGCATGTATCACCATCCTATATATTCTTACCTCTATATTGTATATCCTTCATCTTGTATAATATTGTTTGTCTTGTCAATTCCATCATCTCATTTCAACCCTATCTTAATCCAATTTTGGCCATCCTTATCCCATCCTTATCACACCATTTTTATCTCAAATCCATCTTAATTTGTTGGATTTTAGGTCACACACATGTCCAAATCATCCCCATTTCATTCATCTTATCCCTTATCATTTCATCATCACCCGTATATACTTGTCCTAGTCTTAATCCCATTACCCCATCACCTAATCACATATTCATCTCACCTTCTAAGGTTTTGAGCTAGTACTCATTTTATCCATTCATATTATCTTATCACTCTAGTCCATTATCAATCATCACTTGTTAAGATCTCATACCTAGTCGATATCTGACTAACATCTTAACACTTTGTTGGTTTCAATCTTACATCTAATCAATCATCACTCTAGTAATCTATAATCTAGTTATCTTGCCTATTCATAGCTAACACCCATCTAATCATAATTTTTCTAGTTTGAATCCCGACACCCATCAAATCCCCAATCTTTTTGTTGGCTTGAAAACTAAGCATTATCAATAAATTACTAGCACCAATCGTACTATCAATTTGAAATCAAATCCTACTCCTATGTCATAATTCATTTAGTCTATCTTTTCCTCCTCATTAGCTATCATACTAGCTCAGTCATTAGGACCTACTTTGTTCTAAGACCATATTTTAATCCAATCCTTAATCTATCTTCACATTAACTCCCTTTTATCATCCATCACATATCCACTCACATGGATTTGGACCATGCTCTTGTGGACCATTAACTATTTGCCAACAAGGATGAGATCCTTTTGTTATCCCTAGAAAGGGGTTCCCATCAAACTTTAGACCTTGATCCCATCAAGCTTAAAACAATGTCCCATATCCTTCCCCATCCATAATCACAGTCAAAACCATTGTCCATTCATCATAATAGTCCTCACATCCCTCAATATACAAGTGATAAAGTTGCCCTATTTAATGAGTACATATTTGCCAATAAGGACGAGGTCCTATTACAAATTTTAGAGATGGGTGTTTGCCTTCCCAATGATTTTGAACACCTAAACCTCAAGTCACCTAGCAAATAAGTGCCTCATCAACTCTCATCCCTGTTCAATGATCATGACAACCAATTTCATTCCAGCCCATCATCCACTAGTCCTTGTCTTAGTCATCACCTTCCTAGTTCAAGGATTACCTTGTTTAATAACTATATTGATGCCAACAAGGATGTAGTCCTATTGTAGCTCCTTGAAATGGGTTCCTAACTTTCCAAGGTCCTTGACCCCCTTTAGTTAACCTTACCCTCTGTTCGTACTCATCCACAGTCAAATTATCCATGCACTAATCATAATCCATCACAAATCCCCTATCTTACTAATAAAGGGAAGCGTAACTTATCAACCTCATCTAGTTCTGATTCATCTCCCAACCAATTCCATTCCTATCCATCATCCACTAGTCTTAGCTTTATTCATTGCCTTCCTATCCCAAGGATTACCTTGTTTAATAATTATATTTTTGCCAACAAGGATGTAGTCCTTTTATATCTCCTTGAATTGGGTGCCTAACTTCCCAAGGGTCTTGACCCCCTTCATCTAACTTTACCCTCCATTTGTACCTATCCACAGTTGAATTCTCCATGTACCAATCATAGTCCATCCCCAATCCCCACTTTTAATGGTAAAGGGAATCATAGCTTGTCAACCTCGTCTAGTTCTCATTTATTTCCTAAAAAATCTCACACTTCACCATCTCCTTACACCATGATATCACCATCACCTTCTTGCACTCCTAAATCCAACACTGTAGACAAGCAATATACCCCTCTCCCAATATCCATGGATGCCCTATTTTGGAATTTGAGGCACACATGTATGATTATCCACTCGAACACATGACCTATAGATTTGTCCAAAAACAAGCCCTCCTAGTATCAAACAAAATAATTTTGTGTATACCATAAATTCCCCAGGCATTCTATTAACAAATGTCACAATTTTAGGGATTATATCCAAAAATTAATTGATAATGATGATATTGAAATTAAGGGAGAATATAATGTGTCCACACCTAGGAGTGTGCAAAAGGGGATATGCCAATAATTATTTCCTAAGCATTATCAAGATTCTTCCCTCCTTAATGATGTCATGACTCCAATCCTATGCATCCCATAACCATCCCTGATCAATACATCCCTATGACCCATTTACATCATATCCCCCAGCTTTTCAATACATAAATAGATGGTACATCCCAATTGACATTGATATAAGATAAATTCTAATGAGAAGATAAAAGAGTTCCTGTACAAGAAAGCATCATTTGGCTTTATTGCCTATAGTTAGTGATTACAGATCAAGTTTAATTAAGAAATGAAATGTCTGTTCGATCTTGAGGAAACTTATGATACAATTTTTGTAAAATATGAACATTGATCTTCAAGAAGCTTAGAAGGGGGGTCATATTCAACATTTTTTCCTCAACACATAAAAATTTGAAAGATTTTAGGACTAAATGCAATCAATAAAAGTAATACTTTGTAAATAGAGAGAGAGAGAGAGAGAGAGAGAGAGAGAGAGAGAGAGAGAGAGAGAGAGAGAGAGAGAGAGAGAGAGAGAGAGAGAGAACATACATACATGATCATTGTCTACAACTGTTTGAATTCTATGAGCAATAGTGACCATTGTGCATGATTTAACAAGGCATAGTCTCCCAGCTGACATTTATAAATTGTAAAATTGAAGTGCAAAAAACCAAAAATTAGTTTGCAGTCAATAATCACATAAAGAAATGCCTAGATTTCAAATATGTTCTTTAAAAAAATAAACCAATAAAATTTGACATGAAGAGAGCTATCAGTAGAAAAGGAACCAACAACCTTTGTAAGATACCAAACACAGATAAAAGAAAGAAAAGTAATATATTATAGATTTACAAATATTCCTCTCTTGCCTATCATTCTTGCACTAAAACATTACTAAAAGTTGAAACAAAGATGCAATTACCAGATCAATAGGTCAAATCATTCCTGAGGTAAATACATGATGCATCCACATGACCTATTGAAAGATGAGTATTATTTGTGAGGCTCTTTGTATACATGAACATCGAGGAACATTAGTTGCACATTTTCAGTAGCTCGACCTTTTAACACTATAGCTATCACGAGGAACATCATGCGAGACAATTTTAGCTAAAGAAAGAGAACCGCCAAAATTCAACATCAGAATTATGCTACAGCAGTGATCTGATAATTGATTTTAATGTCTTAAATTGAACCATCAATAGTTTGTAGCCAAAGAAAGGACTTAACACCTTGAATAGAACTTCCAGGAGGCCTTGATTCAAGAGTTTTTAAAAGGCTCCAACATAAGAAACATAGCTAAGTGTTGACAAGCCCCTGATAACTCATTTTGGAGCTTGCCCTTTTTGACCTTATATATAACCATATGTCACCCCCGATTAACACTAGAAAAGCCATGGAAGACTCTGAAAGCATAAATACTAGTTCGTCAAATTGTCAAACATGTCCCTGAGATGAGATTACAAAAAAGAACTTCATAAATTGTCACTGTTAGTTATGATGAGAAAATAGCATACACGAAAATCTGATAGATTATACAAGAATACACTCATCATTTGTAGAATACTAATGACAACAAGCCATCAGATGTGGTGAAATCCAGAACCTCAATATTGTTAGCTCGATGATAAAAAGATGTCTCTACAACTGAAACTCAATAGCTCAAAATCATTTTCCCATAACCATTACAACCTAAAAAGTATGGAGAGCACTAACGATGGCATAGACAAAACCACATTAATATGCCCTGGAGCAACAATACATGGAATAATCTCTCTTTAAGGCTAAATGAATCCAATAGATAACCCTTTGAGACTAATAGGAAGGATAATGTTTGTTTAGTTGGCACATATTTGTCATTTTGTGTGAGGACAAATATTTGGGTAGCCCATCACATCGAAAGATTCTTCACAAAGATTTCATTGAAAGAATCTTAACTATATTATTATTGGCATTAGTATTAGTAAAAATAATTCAAAGTGGAGAGTGGCCATCCGCGTTAGATTCTAAAAGCATCACTTTCTCTGTTGACGTCAAATTTAAGACCTTTGTAGTGCTCCCTCTTTTAAAAAGAGGGATGAAAACAAATATTTTGGGAATCTATTTTCATGACATCATTGATGACACACTGAATTAGTTGTGAACATTCTTCACAAACACTTCAGTTATTGCCTCTAAAGAATCTTAACCACTTTTGGAACAGAGGTGTGGAAGGAAATAAGTTGCATTCATTGAAAAGTTTTTAATATATATGCTTATGCTGCACTTATTCCCACCCTAAAAACTTTTAAATTTTGGTCTTTAGGATCTACAACAATTGTCAACTTGTTTGTTTTGTTTTATTTTTCTTCCCCCTTTTTTTCCATGATGTTAAAAGGGTATTTTATTATTTATAGGGATATTATAGCATTCTATTAACTTTAAATTCCGATTAATCTCAGTGGTTTCTGATCAATTAAGAACACTTTATTTTTAAATTTATTATCTTTTAAAAATCAAAATCTTAAAACATACAATTTTTTTAACTAAAAATATATAATAATATTATTTTATGTTTATTGATTGGCTTAAATTTTTATATATTATCACTACCTTCACGTAAATCGAAACAAATACAATTATAATCAATTTGAAAAAAAATGACATTTACATCATACAAAAATTCTTTTCTTACTTAAAATAGATTGTATACTACCAATATTTTAATTTCTCAACATCTTACCAATAAACTAATATACCAAATAACTTTACTTGTCCACTATACTCGTTGTCAATATTAAATATATATGCTAAAAAAAATCTTAATAAATCTTAAAATATTAATGCCAATTTAAAGGTTATGGAATAATTTAAGGAATATTGAATAACTAAAAAAAATGTGAAGTAAATGATCTAATGAACTCCTTAAAGATAGTTGCAATTATGAAAGTTTTTCATCTAAATAACAACTCATATTTATGGAAAGAATGATCTAGTTCGACGTATAATATAATGCTTTAAAAAAAAAACACACAAAAGCAAAGGAAACTAAAGAAGCGGTAGCATGTAGGATTGAAAATCCTACATATAGTAATATTATTAAGATGGAAGTTGCATTTGATCGATACCTTCTACATATATTAATATTAATATTTTTAAGATAGAAGCTTACTTATTTTTAAGATGCATTTTATCCAATCTTTTGGAGATTTGAGCTCTAGTAGCTATGGATACATATTAAGTTGTAGTCAGGGGCCATTTAATAGCATTGAATGGTTCTAGGAGTAGAGGTTAAATTTATTGTGTCGGAACTTAAGACTTAGAGTAATGGTTCTCATTCTTCTATGCATTGACAATTATATCAATGATCAAACATTATTGATTGTTTATATAAATATTGATTTTTTAATTTAAAAATTAATTCTAAATTATTTTTTAAGTATCCAAAACAATTAATTATCAACCAAATTTTAATTGATATACATGATTCAATATTTTGTCAAATACTTTATGCTCCTTCATATACTTCAACATATATTACACATTTCAAGATTGTCTTTCATCATTCATTATATATAATTTCCTAAATAAAAATAATAATTATATTTATATGTTGTTAATAAATAACTCATGTTTATAAAAAATAAAATAACTCTTTTTAAAATAATTACTATTATTATTCACATTTACAACAATTGATTTTACATAAAAACTTTAATTCTTATCTTTAATAATATTCTAACTTCCATAAAAATTTGACGTTTAATATAATTATTTTATATAAATTAAAAATTAAAATAAACAATATTTATTAGATTTAGATATAATCCATTTACCCACATTACAAATAGTATACATCAATACAAATAAATGGCACCTTATAAAGGAATTGAACAAAAATCTTTAACATTTTGGATTTTTTATTATTAAAATTATTGAGTGCACACAACATGTAAGAGATGAACTCCAAGCGAGTCTAGATTCTCACATGGAAGTATCACACGATTCCCATGTTAGATTCTCTCATTATTTAGGGGTTGTATGTCTAAAATATAATAGATATGTTCTAAAGTTATGATTATAATTAAATAAACTTTTATATATGTTGTTTTAAAAATGATATTTTGGATATAATTATATGAGAATTTTTTATTTAATTTTTCTATAACTTTTTTGATTTAGGTTAAAATTAAAATTTATGAATTAAAAATTTCAATATAATTATATTGAAAAGCATCAATATTTTATATTATAAATTGTAGAAGCTTTAATTTATAATGTATTATTTTATTCAATATAATAAAATATAAGATAGGTTTTAGGGACTAAATTTGATAGTTGTATATATTTATTTTTGTTAATTGTAAATATAACAATTTTTTTCAAAAATTTATCAGTGAAATTTAATATAAACTATTAAAAACTATTGTATGCACATAAATCCACTTACTCTGATAATCCCACTAATTTCGCTAATTTAACTCATAACTATATTCCTTGGCTAAATAATTAATATTTTAATTCTTATGTCAAATCCCCCACATCTCACAAACTTTAATCTACCCTTGCAACCAATTAATCACCTTCATTAGCCTACTAACTAAACCTACTTAGCCACTAACCTACTCATTAACCCACTTGCCAATTTAAAAATACCTTTTTATTCACCTACCTATCTACCACCCTACTAAACTAGCTATTCTTATACCTCTACTCCCTAATAGAGATTCTAAAATTGGTGAATTTTAGAATCTCCTTTAATTTAACCCTTCTCCTCTAGAATCCTCTATTCTAGAGGTTTACAAGGAATCAAAAATTCTTTGGAAAATCCTCAACCATTGATCTCGATCATCTCAAGACTAAATTTGGACCATTGATTTTCCCTCCCATAACTTATATAAACAAGTCATACCTCCGTGACCAACTAACTTGGAGAACTTGGAAGCCTTAATAACCTTGAAAGCCATAGACATCTATAATATTTGCATTATCAGCCATTATCCAAGCACTCCATATCCTTGTCAAAGCCATCAATAAGCCAAAAAGCCATATAACCCATCATTAAGCTCAATCAAGCAATCCAAAAACCCACTCATCTTGCACTCAAATTAGTTTCTCAATCTTGGAAAAGAGCTCTAAGGGACAAAATGATGGTAAATGACTCCATTGTAAGTATCTGATTGTCTCTTTATCCCCTCCTTTAGTGTTGTTTGCATTTTTGGGCTTTTATTGCTAAAATTAGCAATATAGGAAATAATCCAAAAATACATTCAAACATTTGATGACCATAGTGGGAGAGATTTTGAAATTAAAATGATGTTTCCCTCTTTTTATTTTATCTCTTTATAATTTGCTTTCAGCCTTGTCTTTTTATTTATAAACTTTAGTAATAACAAAGGATTCTACTATTGAAAGGCCATTGACATTCTAATTTCTAATATTGTCTAATTTTTTTGTTGTGAAAACACATACGCACACACATATACCATAATTACATAGTTATTTGTATTGTTGAGTATTTATTAAACTTATTCCATCGACCACAGGAGCTACAAAAACCTAAATATTTCCTTATCCATCTCGCTTAAACCACTCCTCCTCCTACCCAATTTATTCAACCTTGTTCCTTTCACCTTTCTCCACCCTAATAGATTCACCAAACTTAATGGACCCTATTGCGACACCATTAGTATTTTTATTCTTAGCTAACACTGACATTTTCCCACTGCCATTAACAGAAACCCTAGATGTTCCATTCCCATTCCAATTTGAACTAGAACTAAAAGAGGTAGAATTTTCCACTTTGAATGTAGCTCCATTATCGCTTTTGAGACTCAAGCCATTGATCTATAAAAGCAATGATTGTGTTTCATGAGACCACATTCTATTAAAGCATTTTGTCAAGTAGATTGATCTCTATATCCTTTTCCAATGCTCCCTATTAGTGTAGACAAAGTTTTCCTGGTTTGGTTTTACATAGCTTGCTAAAGTTTTTTAAGTTTGGTTTTACACATGTTAATTGCATTTGCTTAAAAAATTGCAAGGATTTTCAACTAGCCCATCTTTTGCATATCCTGTAATCATTACATTCCATCGAACCACATATCTTTGGGACATTTTGTCAAATAATTTTTACCCCTTGAATTTGCTTCCACCTCTAACATAGAAAGGTCTTGGGTTCAAACTCCTCTCCTAGACATATTACCAAACAACCCCCCCACCTTCTAGGCATTTTAGTGAACAGATGTATGATCACATTGTGTGAGGATATCCATGTTATTCAACTCATAATAATAGTTTACTAGGATAAAGCATCGTATTCATTCGTTAGATCAAACACTTGGTCATGTATGTGTTTTCTATATTTTACTAATTTGAGGATTATGGTATGCTTGCTTGAGTGTGTGTCATGTTGGACCAGTATTGTTTGTGAACTAAGTTAGCCATCCACCCTAAACCCATACATGGCTATCAAGGTTTCTTTGCACATATCACCATCCTATATATTCTTACCTCTATCTTTTATATCCTTCAACTTGTATAATATTGTTTGTCTTGCACATTCCATCATCTCATTTCAACCCTACCTTAATCCATTTTGACATCCTTATCCCATCCTTATCACACCATTTTCATCTCAAATCCATCTTACTTTGTTGGATTTTAGGTCACACACATGTCCAAATCATCTCCATTTCGTTCATCTTATCCCTTATCATTTCATCATCACCCATATATACTTGTCCTGGTCTTAATCCCATTATCCCATTACCCCATCACCTAATCACATATTCATCTCACCTTGAGCAATCTGATCTAAGGTTTTGAGATAGTACTCATGTTATCCATTCATATCATCCTATCACTCTAGTCCATTATCAATCATCACTTGTTCATATTTCATACCTAGTCAATATCTGACTAACATCTTAACACTTTGGCAGTTTCAATCTAGCATCTAATCAATCATCACTCTAGTCATCTATAATCCAGTTATCTTACCTATTCATAGCTAGTTTGAATCAAGGCACCCATCAAATACCCAATCCTTTTATTGGCTTGAAAACTAAGCACTATCGATAAATTATTAGCACCAATCATAATATCAATTTGAAATAAAATCCTAGTCCTATGTCATAATTCATTTAGTCTATCTCATCCTCATCATTAGCTATCATACTAGCTCAGTAATTAGAACCGACTTTGTTCTAGGACCAAATTTTAATCCAAACCTTAATCTATCTTCACATTATCTCCCTTTTAAAATCCATCACATATCCACTCACATGGATTTGGACCATGCTCTTGTGGACCATTTGTTAAGCACGGGATATACTGAGAGGGGGGTTGAATCAGTATATCATATATCTTATAAAACTTTCCCTTTATCAAATTCCAGTAATCAAACATTCAAGATATGCAATAAAAATCAAACAATAAATATCACACAAGATAGAGAGAGACACTAGATATAACGTGGAAACCCAATGTGGGAATAACCATGGAGAACAATCTCAAGTATATTCATGAGAACAAACCCACAGGAGTACCATACCCCTTTGTCGAGTACCGACCCAGCTACAATTTGTGAGCACCAACCCACAGGAGCTTCAAACCCCTTTGCCAAGCACCAACCCAACAACTATTCATGAGCACCAACCCATAGGAGCACCAACCCTTTTATCGAGCACGAACCCAACAACAATTCGTGAGCACCAACCCACAAGAGCACCAACCCCTTTATGTATACCACACACCTATCTCTCAATGTTGCTATCTCAACAAATGATAGTTCAATACAAAATCTCTTTCCTCTCTCTCACCTTTGCTCTTCTAAGCTAGATATAACAAATACAAATCATATTCATCTCTCACAATTGCTCTTCTAAGCTAGATATTAAAATATCAAATCAACCTCTCACTTCCATATTACAAATGGCTTCTCAAGCCTTTATTTATAGCATTCCAAATGACCTTTGGCCTTCCCCCTTTGTGACCCTTCAATCCTCATGGAAAATGGTGCCAAACTTGTATGACCCTTCATATTCTTGCCTTTGAAAAGTCATGTGGTGACTCTTCATGACCAAAAATGCCCTTCCATCTTTTGTCCTCATCTTGGTGATTTTTCATATTCCTTAAAGTGTCCCTTCATGAGAAATTGTGCCCTTACTCTTTTGTCTTCAGTTGGTGACTCTTGGAATTCCCCAAGATGACTCTTCATGGGAAAATGTGTCCCATCCTTCTTTTGTCTTTACCCCATGGCTCTTTGACTTCTCCATGGGCCCTTCTTTTGTCTCATATGCAACCAAAAATATATTCGTTAATATTAAATAAATATTAACTCACATTATCCAAGATATATTTATTACAAACAACATTAAATGCAATGGGGCCTTTATCACCAATAATGCTAGACCTTTGACATCAATGACAATATTTCCAATAATCTCCCCCTTTGTCATTGATGGCAACCTCAATCCTGAAACTGCCACATCCTATCACCTACACATACTGTCATCTAAAACCATATAGTAACTCTCCCTTACTGTAGCAACCTGTACTTATTCCCTGCACCTATTTTTCCACCTATACATGTACCTGTTATTCTCCCCCTTTGACATCAATGGCAAAGGGCCTACCTGGAGCTAACACTTAGCTCCCCCTCAACTGATGTTGAACATCAATGGTAGGAAGTAATAGAAATTACTCCCAACTCCTCTCTCCGATCTTTGAATGTGTCCTTTGATCGTGCCTTTGAGAAGATATCTGACAATACATATACATTGTTCCTTGTCCTTTGAGCATCTGCAATCAACTCATTTGAATATTTTCTTCTAATCTCACAACCTTCAGCATGAAACCTTAATGTGTATCCTTGATCACAAATTTGACTAACACTCAATAGATTATACTTAAGACCTTTTACATACAAAACATTCTTAGTCTTAGTTCTACCATAATCCAAACTCAAAGTACCTTTTTCGGCTATCCTAGCAGTGGTTTTATCTCCGAATCTCACTGTACCACCATTGATCTTCTTTATAGATATGAACTTACTTTTATCTCCTATCATATGCCTCGAACATCTGCTATCGATTAACCATGGCTGATCTTTACTTCTTACATGCAGAGCTATTTGCACCAACATAGATTCTTCAGGTTGTTTCTTCTACCATGAACATGTCTGAACCTTCTTCTTGATGAATGGAGCTTTGATACTCTGATCCTTCTTCTTGATGAATGGAGCTTTGAAATTTTGATCCTTCTGAACTGAATCGAACATGCTTCTGTAATACCAAGCTATGTGTCCAAAGTTGTTGCACTTGTAGCACACTATGGTCTCTTCATCAAAGCTTGATAGAGGAGCAAAAGAGTTGTGGCTTCTGCTTGACTCTACTTGACTTTCCTTCTCCTTATTTCTGAAATTGTTAGCTCTTTTTCTACATTCTAATTTCTTGTGACCATATCCATTAAAATAAAAACAATAGCCATAAAAATAAGACCTATTTTTATATCTCTGACGTGATTGCCTTTTTTAGCTTTGTTCTCTCCAGCCTTCTCTGTTTGGAATGTCCTCTATATTTTTCTCATCTCCCCTTTTTGTTTCCTCTTTTGTAAGAGCTTCAGCATAGCTCTTTTTCTTTTCAAACTTGATCCCTATCTTATCTAAATTTGCTTTTTGACTTTCCAATATCTTATTCAACATGTTAGTGTTATTCTCAAATTTTGAATCACTGACTACTTTATCATTGACTTCTTTCTTAATATATTCTTTTAAAGAGGCAATTTCAATAACATACCTTTCACATTCTTTTCTTGCTATTTCAAACTATGCTATGAGATCTTCTTCATTCTTCTTGGCTTCTTCAAAGTGTGCTTGTAGATCTTCAATCATTTCCTTTGAATGTTGTTCTTTTTTCTCGATCTGGCGCTTTAATCTTCGATTCTTCTTTTCAATAGCTTTTAACTCTTCTAGGGCACAAATGAGTTCTCCTTTCATATTCACTTTAGCTTCCTCCTCTTTTTCTTGATCATCTTCATGTATGGCCATGAATAGAATCTCTTCTTCTTCTGAATCGCTGACTCCACTATCTTCGACTGAGCTAGGATCCTTAGAATACAAGCTCTTCTTCTCGAATCCCTTCTTGGATTTGCCTTTGAAATTCTTCTTGTTTGTAGGCTTTTCTTCTTCATCATCATTTACCTTATTTGGGCATCTATCTGAAAACTATCCAATCTTTCCACAATTAGAACATTTAAAAGGTAATTTTCTTTGATATTTACCTGTTCCTTTTTTCAGCCTGCAAATGAAAAGTGCTTCGTTGTTATCTTCATGATCACTAGAACTATCACTTGATTCTTGAATCTTAGCTTTCTCCTTCTTTGATGTCTTGAAAGTCGCTTCTCTCTTTGAGGGTTTATCTTGTTCTGTCTGCATCTCATATGCCTTGAGAATACCATGAAGCTCATCCATCTTTAGCTTGGCTAAATTCTTCATCTCCTCGATTGCCGAAACCTTTGCATCATATCTCATTGGTAGAGATCTCAAAACCTTTTGCACCACTGTTGACTCTTTCAATGTTTCTCCAAGACCTTGAATTTGATTTACTATCTGATCAACTCGCAAGAGATAACTTGCTATATCTTCTTCTTCTTCCATCTTCAAACTTTCAAACTACCTTCTAAAAGTCTGCAGCTTAGCTTGCTGAACCTTTCCATCACCTTTGTAAATATTCTCAAGTTTTACCCAAGTTTCATGAGTAGATTTACATTGCATAACTTCAACAAATTTAGATTCACATAAACCACATAAAATAACATTTAAAGCTTTAGCATTACATTCACTTGCCTTCTTTTCTGCCGGAGTAATTGTAGATGTATGTGGCTCTTCATATTCCTCCACCACTACTTTCCATATGTTGAATCCAAGGGCCATCAAATAAACCTTCATTCTCATGCTCCAAAAAGCATAATTCGTCCCATCAAACAAAGGTGCCTTATTTGTAGAAAATCCTTCCTGTGACCTAGCCATCATGCTTTCCCGATCTACCTTTAAGCTGTAAAACTTTTCAAAAAGGAACCTACTCTGATACTAATTATTAAGCACGGGATATACTAAGAGGGGGGGTGAATCAATATATCATATATCTTATAAAACTTTCCCTTTATCAAATTCCACTTAATCAAACATTCAAGATATGCAATAAAACTCAAACAATAAACATCACACAAGATAGAGAGAGACACCAGATATAACATGGAAACCCAATGTGGGAAAAACCACAAAGAACAATCTCAAGTATATTCGTGAGAACAAACCCACAGGAGTACCATACCCCTTTGCTGAGTACCAACCCAGCTACAATTCATGAGAACTAACCCATAGGAGCTTCAAACCCCTTTGCTGAGCACCAACCCAACAACTATTCGTGAGCACCAACCCATAGGAGCACCAACCCCCTTGTCAAGCACCAACCCAGCAACAATTCATAAGCACCAACCCACAAGAGCACCAACCCCTTTGTGTATACCACACACCTATCTCTCAATGTTGCTATCTCAACAAATGATAGTTCAATACAAAATCTCTTTCCTTTCTCTCACCTTTGGTCTTCTAAGCTAGATATAACAAATACAAATAAAATTCATCTCTCACAATTGCTCTTCTAAGCTAGATATTACAATATCAAATCAACCTCTCACTTCCATATTACAAATGGCTTCTCAAGCCTTTATTTATAGCATTCCAAATGACCTTTGGCCTTCCCCCTTTGTGACCCTTCAATCCTCATGGAAAATGGTGCCAAAATTGTATGACCCTTCATACTCTTGCCTTTGAAAAGTCATGTGGTGACCCTTCATGACCAAAAATGCCCTTCCATCTTTTTTCCTCATCTTGGTGACTTTTTGTATTCCTTAAAGTGTCCCTTCGTGAGAAATTGTGCCTTTACTCTTTTGTCTTCAGTTGGTGACTCTTGGAATTCCCCAAGATGACTCTTCATGGGAAAATGTGTCCCATCCTTCTTTTGTCTTTACACCGTGGCTCTTTGACTTCTCCACGGGCCCTTCTTTTGTCTCATATGCAACCGAAAATATATTTGTTAATATTAAATAAATATTAACTCACATTAGCCAAGATATATTTATTACAAACAACATTAAATGCAATGGGGCTTTTATCATCAATAATGCTAGACCTTTGACATCATTGACAATATTTCCAACACCATTAACTATTTGCCAACAAGAATGAGATCCTTTTGTGAGACATAGAAAGGGGTGGCCACCTACCTTTAGACCTTGATCCCATCAAGCCTAAACCAATGTCCCATATCCTTCCCCATCCACAATCATAGTCAAAACCATTGTCCATTCATCATAATAGTCCTCACATTCCTCAATATACAAGTGATAAAGTTTCTTTATTTAATGAGTACATCTTTGCCAATAAGGATGAGGTCCTATTAAAACTTTTAGAGATGGGTTTCTACCTTCCTAATGATTTTAAACACCTAAAACTCAGGTCACCTAAAAAATAAGTGCCTCATCAAATCTCATCCTCATTCAATTATCATGACAACCAATTCCATTCCAGTCCATCATCCATTATTCCTTGTCTCAGTCATCACCTTCCTAGTTTAGGGATTACCTTGTTTAATAACTATATTGATGCCAACAAGGATGCAATCCTCTTATAGATCCTTGAAATGGGTGCCTAACTTTCCAAGGTCCTTAACCCCCTTTAGTTAACCTTACCCTCTATTTAGACTTATCCAT
This sequence comes from Torreya grandis, assembly GCA_037957365.1. Classification (NCBI taxonomy): domain Eukaryota; kingdom Viridiplantae; phylum Streptophyta; class Pinopsida; order Cupressales; family Taxaceae; genus Torreya; species Torreya grandis. Next base: position 66,379 of record JARHVA010003170.1, read on the forward strand.
AGTCAAATTCTCCATACACCAACCATAGTCCATCACAAATCCACCATCTTATTAATAAAGGAAAGCCTAAGCTATCAACCTGACTTAGTTCTGATTCATCTCCCAACCAATTCCATTCTTATCCATGATCCACTAGTCTTAACCTTATTCATCACCTTCCTATCCCAAGGATTACCTTGTTTAACAATTATATTTTTGCCAACAAGGACGTAGTCTTTTTACAATTCCTTGAATTGGGTGCCTAACTTCCCAAGGGTCTTGACCCCCTTCAGCTAACCTTACCCTCCATTCATACCTATCCATAGTTAAATTCTCCATTTACCAATCATATTCCATCCTCAATCCCCCCTTTTACTAGCATAGGGAAGCATAGCTTGACAACCTCATCTAGTTTTAGTTTGTATCCTAAACAATCTCACACTCCACCATCTCCTTACTCCATGATATCACCATCACCTTCTTCCACTCTTAAATCCAACATTGTAGACAAGCAATATACCCCTGTCCCAATATCCATGGAAGCTCTATTTTGGAAATTTAGGTCCATAGGTATGATTATCCACCTGAACACATGACCTATAGGTTTTTCCAAAAACATACCCTCCTAGTATCAAGCAAAATAATTTTGTATATACCATAAATTCCTTGGGTATTTTATTAATAGATGTCACAATTTTAGGGATTCTATCCAAAAATTAATTGATAATTATGATATTGAAATTAAGGGAGAATCTAATGTATCCACACCTAGGAGTGTGCAAAAGGGGACATGCCACGAATTATTACCTAAGCATGATCAAGATTCTTCCCTCCTTAAGCACGATCATGCCTCAAATCCTATGCATCCCACAACCATCCTTGATCAATACATCCCTATGACCCATTCACATCATATCCCCCATCTTCATAAATCCATTAAGCCTAAACCATCCCTTCATAAAGCCAAGGTGAAAGAGGTACTTGTAGACAATCATATGGTTCCCACTAGAAAATCATCTATGGACGATATCACTTCCTCAACATCCCTATCAGAGTCTACATCAAATTGGTCAATATCATGTTCAAAAATAAAATTTGAATCATAAACCATGATATAATCATCATCTATTATAAATTATGAAGGTCATGCAAACACCTATCTTTTTAAAGATGTCTCCACTATCGACCAAGCAAAAGGTGTGGCTCTTGATCCATCCTAGGATGATGAAACCAAAGCATAGTTCTTGGATGCTCTCTTAGTCAAGGGTCATCAAGTTGGATATGAATCAGATTTTGATGCTAATTCCCCCAAAATTCTTAGTGATCCTTCTGTGATTCTTGAGAAAACTCTCTACAATGTTGAGGCATGGTCTCCTAGTAGCTCTTATGAGGACTATGTTACCCATTATACCCTTAATTCACCACACAACATTAATTATCCACCTCTCCTCCATAATCCTTACATCCCATTCCATGAAGGGGATGAATATGAACATGCATCATTGGATTCCCATCTGCATGCAACATCATGTGTTAAATATACAAGGATCTAAGGCCATACTCAGTTAATCCTATCAAATAGTCAAGACTACTATGATCTAAATCTAAGTCAAGATGAGTCTTATAATCAACCAAGTCACAAATAATCATCCCCTACTACATATATCCTTGAAGTGCTAGGGGTCTATTTAAATCAAAATCATTTATCGAGTCAAAAATCACTCTCCTTTGGTGAAGCCCATAATCAAGCACCAGGAGATAATTACCTTCCAAGTCTAAATTCAAATACCCCTGATGAATCCCAGTCATAGGTAATAGGGGCAATCTAAGTCAAATCCAATCAAAAAATCAAAACAAAGTCAAAAGTCATGTGGTTGATCATCTTTCTAATAATTGGATCAAAACACTAGCAATTCAAAGGGTCTTGGATCTTTCAATCTCATGACACCAATTAAAAATCTCACCTCCACCAATCGAATGGTGTATGTAACTATTGAACCCCATTTCCACTCCCCATATCATGATATCATACATCATGATCATATCCCTCATTCACATCCTATATCCCATCATCATAATCATGACATGCTCCCATCCATACCATATCTCAAATCCCTGGGCAACATTATCCCTCATAGGGGTTACAAAGACACCTAGTTAAAACATTCAGAGGATGGTAAATAAAGAGTCAATGAAGGTTGCTAGGACATCTAGGAATCTAACATCCATCACATTGTCATAGCATCACATCTCTCTAAAATAGGTATCAATTGAAGATCCAAATAGTATCAGCATTACTACATCTCACCCATATCCAATAAACTGAGATGCTAAGAAAATAAAATAAATAAAATAAAAAAGTCAAAAAAATCATTCATCCAATGGTGAAAACAATCTTCTAGTGCCTTGGGTAAATACCATGATGACATTTTTTTCTGGCGTCATGATAAAATAATCTGTTATCTGCATTATACCTCAACACTTGGGGGAAAATCCATCCATTTCATCTATCGAATCCATCTAAGTCATCCTTATTTTTCTTATCCCTTGGTCCATTGCTCCTACCCATCATCTACCATCATATCTTGCATCTTATTATGAATATCCTTTATACCTATCTTGACCTTCATAAAGATGCGGAAGATGTCTTGAGAAATGTTCTCAAATTGTATTGGCACATCCTCTAATAGACACAATGGACAACTAAACATTTGGTTCCTTCCTAATGTGGTCATTGGCGATCCTTAGTCCATTCTTCCTTGCTCTTCATCCCCTTTTTCACATCACCCTCATCTTTTTATCATTTCATCAATTATTCCATTTGTCCTTGTTTTGGTTGCAAGGCTTTGTATTCCCTTTGATAGTAACCCCATTTGTATAGTGTACATACATATTCTAAAAACCATAAAAATCATAAAATTTGAAAAATCCAAAAATAGTCCATGGTGTCTTGTCTTATGCATTTTCCCCTAGTCACATCCATCTTCATGTCTTTCATCCTTCACAATCACATCATCGATCTTCCTATTCTACACCAGGGGCAAATCTAGTCTATATCGAGCTAGCATTGACCTAGTCTTACTTGTTGGAGGTTTCAACTGCACCCTAGTTGAGCAGGTGATTATTCAAGTTCTCTACCCAAATCTATCCCAACATGGGAATGGCCCTAGGCTATGGGTTACCTAATATTGGGTCAGACCTCCAGGATTTTTAATGAGGCTAGCTCCAATGATGCATCATTTAGCTCATTTTCAATAAAACCTATTGATTGCTAGGAAAAGGGAGAGAAAGATAACTGAAAGCGAAATATAAGCTAATATTGGTGATGCTCCTAAATGGATTGTTCATCCACTATACTTGAAATTCTAAAAAACACTAATGACATAAGTAAAATACTAAATATACAACTCCAAATGTCTATTATGCATCAGTATTTCATGCAAAGGTTCACTAAGTGACCAAAACTTGAGGGAAGTGATGGAGAGGTTTGATCTAAGGCACTAACCAGTCAATGTATCCACATTATAGCTTTAATAAAATGGCATTAAACACTAAACATGACCTACATAACAAGATGAACTAGTAGCTAGGTGAGATAAGGACTTGACAAGGAGATATTTATACCACATATGCAAATCAAATCGACAATGAACACACTATACTAGAACAATGAAATTTGAAACAATATTCTATTCATCTCAAGAGATTACAAAGCTCAATCTTGACAGAGTCTAGTCATGCCCAAGAGAGGGATCTATTTCAAGGCTTAGAAGCATGTATTTATAGTAGAAAGGGGTGAGAGAGATGGGGATCATGGAGAAGGGATCATAATGATCAAGATATATGGTGGTAGTTCATTGATTGTTTTTTGTATGCATGCCTTCTTCCAGTTAGGACTAATCTTTTATCAACAAGCTAACCTTCATTTGTTCCAATAGTCATCAAGATATTTTCATTAGTTGAGAAATTCACTAGAAGATAAAGGTCTATTTTTCATGATGAGTCATGACTAAGTTTGTTAGAGAAAATATCTTTAAGATCTGAATAGAATCAATGCTCCAATTGCTTCTCCAACCACTAGTTCCACTTGCTTCATGATATAAGGACAAATTCCTCTTACCCTTGGGCCTAATAGAGCCATCACCATGTCTAATTTTAATGGTTATTTGTCAAAGCTATGACCATATCAAAATATGATACACTTTCATTAATCACCTATCTTCCCCATTTCAATATCTAAGCATAGGTCTATTCTATAGATTGGAAACCAATCTCCTTTATTGGTTTTCCTATAGCTATCATATCGATGCAGACGTATAAATCATATAGCTTCTTTCTTGATCTCTATCTTAGGTCTAAAAATACCTATTATACCTTTAAACCCTAAGGAAGCCAATAAATCATTATTTATATAGATCTTCTTTAAATAATAGCACACACAATCGTGAAACAATATTGTAACCTCAAAAAAATGGACCCTATATGTTCTATATCTTTGAACCAAAGGTTGAAACTTAGTTTTAATGATGACCTTAGCCCTTTGAAACATTAACCTTGGTTTAACCTAAGTTGCATACATTATTTGTTGAAGTCACTGGCTTTCGAATTTAAATATTGACCATCAATCTTGATTTGGGCCTTCTTAAATTATGCCAACTGTTAGCTCTCTATTTGTTTCAAAGGATCCTGCTATCAGCTCTTTGACTCCTTAACCTCATGTGCACCATAAAAATCCCTTTATATGAATGAATGTGAGACATATATCTTCTTCTAGTTGACATGGTCATGACACTTGGCATCTCCTTATTTGTTCTTAATATTTATTAACTTTTTGACCTCTCACTCATCATTGATCTAATTTTATACAGTTGATCATGCACCATCGATCTGCTTGGAACCACTAACCTTGTCAGTCATCGCACACCATTGGATATGATTGGACCATTGAACTTGTTAGTCATCACACATCATTGGATCTATATTTAGGTACCTGAGATCTTAACAGTTGTCAACCACATGTTCATGCTTACCTTTTAACTCAATGCTCACCATTGATCTTTGATGCATGATCAAACATGCACTGTTAGATATTTGGGACCCACTGAAACTATCAGGTTGCCACTCATCATTGGATCTTTAGTAAGATTGAATGTTAACCATTGATTTTCTTTTTTGAATCTAAATGACTATTTTACGAGGCTTAAACTTGACATCCCCATACATATCTAACTTCAAAGGCTTATATCTTGAGATAACAAGCTCATCAAGATATGAAATTTGTAGAGCATGATATAGGCATGAAAAATATCATGTTCATGCATTTACTTTTACCTGATAGGCTCCTTGAGGACATTTATAAAATTCACAAGCAAGATGATTTATCTATTTTTGCATGACATCCTATGATGGTATGGTCCTTCAAAGCTTGTACAAGTCATTTGATCATTCACTCAAATAAAAACTTTTCTCAACTGTTCAATCCAAGAAAAATATTGGTATGTGGGCTATAATTGGCCAATATTTTTATTTTGGCATGCTTGATGAGACCAATATCCAAAAGAGTGGAAATATTATTGGTGTGTCTTTCCTCTAATCAACTTTTGGAAGCAAGCAAATTAGCACCAATGGTGACTTTGAATCAAAGCTTCTAGTTGTAAGTATCCTAGTTATGTCTCATTGAAGCTTTTTAATCAGCTCTTTCATCTCATTTGACATATGAGGTTAATATGAAAAACTAAGGTAAATATCCCTATCATTCACTGATAGGTTGTGGAGCTAAAAGCTTCACTGATGCAGACATGGAGAAGGCCATTGGAGGAGTTACTGGAGTGTCACAGACACCGGCGTCGGTCAGGCCAACTGACGTCGACAGGGAAAAGACAGGAAGCAACCGACGTCGGTCAGATATCCGCTGGTGTCGGTGACCCCCAGGTAGACAGGGACTGACGTCGGTCGCCTGTGTGGTTTAGACTGTGGATGTTACAGGCAGTTAGCTAACGAACCAAGTGTTTGCATGTCAAGAGCTGTGTTTAGACTCAAAGCTGCAGATCTAATTATTGTAATTAGGTGTCTAATTATTGTTTGGATGAGATCTATATAATAGACTCATGGTTGTATTGTAAACTTGTGCTAGAGAGTAAGAGAGCATTATTATAAGCTCCTTCTGTGTGTGAGGTGAGCAATGGTGTGTTCCTCCTAGTGCCATAGTACCAAGGGTAGGTGCTGGATTGGAGAATCAACAGGGTTCTTCATGTATGTATGATCTTGGTCATCAGGTGAGCATGGCTTCTATAGGAGATCTACATGGTAAGTAAGATCATTGATATGCAGGTGTATGTGTGTGCAAGATCAAGGTTCACAGGTGTGCAGAACCAGATTGATTTGCAGGTGTGCAAAGTTAGAGAGGACAGAAACACAACAGGGAGCAGTATCAGGAGAGATCTACTTGGAGTACAAGTGTGTACTCAGAGCAAAGAGGAAGGCAAGGAAGATCCTTCCATAAGTAAGGTCTATTGAGGTGCAGGTTGTTGCAGGTTCAAGGGAGATCTACTTGAAGTAAGTTTGTGTACTTGTGGAGTGCGTGGAGCACTTGTGGTGTGCGTGGAGCACAGGTATAAGGTGAACACCAACTCAGTGTTTGAGTTGGGTGTTGGGACCTAAGAGAGAGAGATTTGAGGAGAGAATTACTGTTCACTTGAGGTGTGGGAAGCCTCTGAAGAGGTGGTGGAGAAGAAGTAGCATCTTCTTTATTGTATTCTTTTCTGCAAGAGTTTTAATACAAGTTGTGTATTGTCTCTCATATCATGTGTTATTTCTGGATTCTAATTACTTGTTGATTCTAGTTAATTTCGCATATTAAGTTGCTTGTATTTGGTAATCAATTGTGTGCTTCTGGTTTATTCATATCCCAACACGTGGTATCAGAGCTAAGGTTACAGGAAGCGGTTTTGTGTTTGGTTACAGGTCACTCTCAGGGGTTTCTGATTGAGTGGGAGTAGAGCAACGATAGATCAAAGTAAGTTAAGAATGGAGGAGTTGAAAAGCATAGATGGTCACTTACGGTCCTATGGAAAGAAAGAGCAGTTAAAAGAAGCTTGTTGGTTTGTGGAAGATCAGCAAGAAGGAACTGAAGAAGCAGATGTTGCAGGTGATGTGGCACAGGATGCTCTGGGAGGTTTCTTAGATAAAGTTGAATCTTGGATAACAGATTCAGTTGCCTCTTTCCATGCAGCCCTAGGTAGAGGAGCTGGTGAGCCTTGTCAAAGAATTGGCAAAGGGGAAGTGAAGCTAAAATTACAGGCAGCCAACACATGGGTGTTGAAGGAGGTCATGCAGGTCCCAGGTTTGGAGATTTGGCTAATTTCTTCAGAAGAGTTGGGTGATGAGAGATGCACAAGAACTCTCATAGCGGATGCACTTGAATTAGTTGGTGGTAAGAAAATAGGTACTCTTTATCTACTTGTTTATATTACTGATTCTTCTTTTGTTGCGGAGACGTGGCTTCGTAGGCTTGGTCACATGAGCAGGAAGGAGATGCATGTTCTTAAGTGGAAGACAGATATATTTGACAGGCTTAAGAACTGGAAAGCCTTGGTATTCTTGGAGGAGATGGCAGATAGAGACTAGTGGATGGGGCTGTGTACTTCTGAGCAGGGCAGTTTGGACATGGGGATTGATTCAAAGGAGCTCGCGGGTAAAAAAGTCATCACTCACAAAAAAACACAGGTACCGGCATCAATAGGAAAACTAACGTCGGCAGTAGGTAAGATCGACGTCGATCATGATGACTGACGTTGACAATAGGAAACACCAACGTTGGCAGGTTGGTAGTCAGGACAAGCGCATGGGAACCGACGTCGGTCAGATGCAGACTATGTGGTGACCGAGGTCGATCACTGTAACAGATTTTGGGCAGATAGCAAGCTGTGAAGGAGTCTAAAACACCCATACAGACGATTGAAGACGTAAGTAAGCCTCAAATTTGTTGTTCCTCTTCTTTATACTCATTGCTTATTGCAGAGCAAGAAGGATCCAAGAATCAGTGGGAGCGTGGCATGGGGAGATTGCAGAACCAAGCAGGAGATTTGGTAGGGTTGCCAACAGGTATGAAAGCACTACAAGATGAATGGATTCTTTAGTTGAAGAATAGAGTGAGCAGACACGTGAGACAGAAGACCAGGTCATATGGTCTTGAGGGAGCTGTAGGACAGTGGTACAGGTTTTGACAGGTGGATGACAAAGCATGGCTTTAGTCAATGTCAGGGTAACTACTGTGGTTTGACTTACCAAGGGGATGATGATTGCAACATCATTCTATTGTTGTATGTGGATAGTATGCTAGCTAGCAGGGGTGTACATATAGGGTTTTGCTGAGCTAAGGGTAAGATTAGTTCAGTGGTTTGTTATGAAGAATTTGGAGTAGCAAAATTCTTTGGCATGGGAGACATGGAGATCATAGGGTGATTTTGTTTCCAGTGGGAGCTGATGTGAATCAGGTGTTGGCGAGGTTCATTACGCAGGATGCAGAATCAGAGTGCACCAAGGGCTGGATAGTTTAGTGTCCGAAATCACATGAGGTCTAGTATAGACCTGAGTTTGCCCAAGCAGTGGGTGTTGTCAGAGAGTTAGGAGCCAATTCAGGGAAGTGAGTTCTCAGGTATTTGAGAGGGACCAGTAGCAGGGATTCATGCTATTCAGGGTCAGGACTTCACTACATGGTTTTGTAGGTTTAGATGCGGTAGGGTACTCGGATGACAAGAGGTACACCATAGGTTATGTGGTGGGTTGTCTTTAGGATGAGCTTGAAGAGGGATACAAACTAGGAAACATATTAGATGGGGTATAGGTACAGGTACAGTGCAGCTGTTTATCTCCAAGTGGGAGATTGTTAGGTTGTGGAGCTAAAAGCTTCACTGATGCAGACATGGAGAAGGCCATTGGAGGAGTTACTAGAGTGTCACAGACACCGGCGTCGATCAGGCCAACCGACGTCGACAGGGAAAAGACAGGAAGCAATCGACATCGGTCAGAGATCGGTCGGCATCGGTGACCCCCAGGCAGACAGGGACCGACGTCGATCGCCTGTGTGGTTCAGACTGTGGATGTTACGGGCAGTTAGCTAACGAACCAAGTGTTTGCATGTCAAGAGCTATGTTTAGACTCAAAGCTGTGGATCTAATTATTGTAATTAGGTGTCTAATTATTGTTTGGATGATATCTATATAATAGACTCATGGTTGTATTGTAAACTTGTGCTAGAGAGTAAGAGAGCATTATTATAAGCTCCTTCTATGTGTGAGGTGAGCAATGGTGTGTTCCTCCTAGTGCCACAGTACCAAGGGTAGGTGCTGGATTGGAGAATCAGTAGGGTTCTTCATGTATGTATGATCTTGGTCATCAGGTGAGCATGGCTTCTATAGGAGATCTACATGGTAAGTAAGATCATTGATATGTAGGTGTATGTGTGTGCAAGGTCAAGGTTCACAGGTGTGCAAAACCAGATTGATTTGCAGGTGTGCAAAGTTAGAGAGGACAACAACACAACAGGGAGCAGTATCAGGAGAGATCTACTTGGAGTACAGGTGTGTACTCAGAGCAAAGAGGAAGGTAAGGAAGATCCTTCCATAAGTAAGGTCTATTGAGGTGCAGGTTGTTACAGGTTCAAGGGAGATCTACTTGAAGTACATTTGTGTATTTGTGGAGTGCGTGGAGCACTTGTGGTGTGCGTGGAGCACAGGTATAAGGTGAACACCAACTCAGTGTTTGAGTTGGGTGTTGGGACCTAAGAGAGAGAGCTTTGAGGAGAGAATTACTGTTCACTTGAGGTGTGGGAAGCCTCTGAAGAGGTGGTGGAGAAGAAGTGGCATCTTCTTTATTGTATTCTTTTCTGCAAGAGTTTTAATACAAGTTGTGTATTGTCTCTCATATCATGTGTTATTTCTGGATTCTAGTTACTTGTTGATTCTAGTTAATTCCACATATTAAGTTGCTTGTATTTGGTAATCAATTGTGTGCTTCCATTTTATTCATATCCCAGCATTCACCTCCTTATCGGTAGTTCTAATATGATCATCATGATCCATATGAGCCTAATTAGCCTTACCAAGAGTTCTATCAAATCTATGATGAACCTCATCAAGTTTCTCATGATCCTTATTATAAAGACCCTAACTCTTACCTTCCTCATGACCCATATCAACCCTACCATGATCTGTATTAGCCTTATGATGAGCATCACCAACCCTATACAAAGCCTTACCAATAGTATGGCGACTCATACCAATCCTATGATGATCCTCCTGATCAGTCATGGTAGTAACATGACATTCCTAAATAGCCTATTCATACACCATCCCATTCTATACATAGCCTTACAAGAGCTCTATTAGACCAAGAGAGGAATATGATGAACATTGATACCTTGAATGGGTGTGGGTAGGAAATTCCAATACATGTCATTAAAGGGGTTAAGACTTTAGTACAGTAGGCAAAGGAGGAGTGGATGTATTTCATTAGGAGAGGTTATTCCAAAAATAGTAGTGGCATGCTCAACATAGATGGACTCATCTCTAAGATTGAGGAGAATTTGATAGCCCATGAAGAACATCAAACATCCCATCACTCATCCTATCTCCCCTCATTCACCCCATGTCAACCTCTTGTTGAGCTTCTGATCACCACTCATAAGCCCTCACCAAATGAGTTTCAAAGTCATCATAGTTTCCCCCAACTCCTCTCAACCTCCCCCTCATGGAGATCTATCCAAGAGAGAGTCCAAGAGGAAAGGCAAGTTTGTGTTGAAGGAGCCAACCATCATGAACAAGTAAGGTCTAATTTTGAAGCCTCCATTGATATGAAAATTGAAGCTACAAATAAACATTTGTAGCAGACATTGGAAACTACAAAGGCAATATCAACTTAATTTCACATACCTCATTTCATTCCTCATGCCATAATACACATTATGAAAAAAAACCATGAGACCAAATTCCCATTGTAGAACCAAATCATTCGGTCAAGCAAATACAAAGTCATTCAAACCCCACCCTCCTCTCCTCAGGAGTCTAAGTCATTTCCAACTTGGAAATCCATCTAGAGTAGTATTCAAAAGAAGGAGGAGGACATGACTGTTGGAGATAAACAGTTGGACCAAGGAGGTCTCACATATATCTCATCTCTCTTGGAGTGATCCCAAGAATATCCTATGCCACTCCTTGAAGAAGTAAGTAGTGAACTCCATGTTGAACTCATAAGTGATGAAGATGAATTATCAGATTCGAAAGAGGATCTCATAATTGGGACACTAATGGGTAAGGGTGAGCATGTTTTAGTATTTTAAGATGTAAAGATAGATGAATTCAAAAGGGAAGCTGAGGTAGAGGCTGAGATACAAGTACAAAAATAAGTACCTCAAGAAGAATCTACTCTATTAACAATTCCTAGTTTCATGACTTCCTCCCCTAAAGATAAGTCCATAAAGGTACCAAGTTTGAAACCAATACCTACCATTCCTCATGAATCCCATCCATCTCAAACTTGGAAACCTTTATGGGATATGCACCCAAATCATGTGATGCCTAGCCTTTGTCATGAGGATCCTATTATGCCTAGTCTATCTGATCAAGCAAAGGAGGTGGAAGAGGTCAAACAGTTCAAGGTTCCAAGCTTCATGAGCTTCCTCTATGGAAAGGTTTCCCAAACAATTCAAGCTATATTAGAAGTGGATCCAACTTGCATTTATACCCTTCACACTCAAGAAGAGGAGTGTGTCATGTGGGAACTAGAGCAGGAAATTGCTAATTCAAATGAGCTCCAAGAATAATGTGTCGAGGAGGATGAAAGTCTCTACCAAGAGGATATTACTATTGGTACCCCTCTTGGATGTGAAAGAGGCAATTATACCTTCAAGGATGAAGAAACAGAGTTACCATCTTATGTAGAGGATGAGGAGATGGATATAATAGTTGATCAAATTGATGAATTTATGGGGAAGCCAAAGGCTGTTAATCAGCCAAAGGGATCATTATAAAACTTGTTTAAAGTTTTGAGAGTGGGATATGCTCTTCTCTGGGGAGACTATAGTCTAATTTCAGCCAGAGAGAGTAAATTTGTCAAGCAAATCAAAGAACCTAGAGTGGGTAGTCCTTCAATACTATCACCTCAAGAGCTCATTATGGGCATGGACTTGTTTTAGATCTTTATAATGGGCTATTAGTTCCTTGGTGGGCCTATATACATGGGTGTGTTGATAAAAGGTAATACAAGTCTATTTGGTGCTTGGCCCAGTCAACCAGATAGTGAAAGAATGGAGCTTGAATCCAAGCTAGAGGCTTCTAGTGGGATTGCCATTACAAGAGGGTGTTATTTGAGACACCAATTTGAGTTGGAGATTAGCAAAAGAAAAGAACCACCAAGTGAGTATGTTTACATTGGAGGTTACTTTCTCTTACTATTCTACATATGAGTATGCCAAAGGAATTTGAAAAGAAGAGCCTTGCTTCCTCAATCAACAAGCTCGCAAGGGAACATATGATATGCCATTCTTCATCTCATCATGGATGTGAACTCAGTAATTTTAATTTTGATCTAGGTGGATCATGCTTTGTCTTGGTTAGTCTCCTTTGGAAATAATTAGTTTTTTGTTCTCCTCCAAGTGATGTCTTAACACATTAGTTTGTTTACTGTTTCTTTGTTTAGGTTAGTTTCCCTTATGTTCTATGTTTCCATTTAATAAGTGCCTTAGGAACTTTATTTTTTTTGTTCCTTTGGTCCTTGTTTGTTTTAAGAGAGAGTTATTTAGAGGTTAACAACTAGTTTAGCCTCAAATCAATGTGTTGAACGAGAGAAAAAACTCCATGCCCAATGGACTAGTCAAGACAAATGTTTTGGGTTCTCAAGAATAGCAGACATGCTTCCCTATTAGTCACCAAAAATGTTGGATAATTTTGGACCACATATCAAAAAAATTCTTGGATTGAAAAGATGAGCAAATATCATGTTTGAGTGAATGATCAAATGACTTGTACAAGATTTGAAGCACTAGACCGTCATAGGATGTCATACAGAAATAGATGGATCATATTTCTCGTGCATTTTATAAATGTTCTCAGGGAGCCTCTCAAATCAAAATAAATGCATGGACATGATAATTTTCATGCCTAGATCATGCTCTACAAATTTTGTATCTTGATAAGCTTTCTATCTCAAGATATAAGCCTTTAAAGTTAGACTTGTAGATTGAGACATGCGTGGGGACATAAAGTTTAATCCTCATAAAATAGACATTGGGATTAAAAAAAGAATATCAATGTTTGGAATTCAATCATACCATAGATCCAATGGTGAGTGATAACCTGATAATGTTAGTGGGTCCCAAAGATCTAACATCACGCATTTGATCATGCATCAAAGATCAATGGTGAGCATCAAGTTAAAAGGTCATCATGAATGTGTGGTTAAAATTTTTCAATATCTTGGGTACCTAAATAGAGAACCAATGGTGCAAAATGATTGACAAGGTTAGTGGGTCCAAGTAGATTGATGGTGTATGATCAATCATACAAAAGTAGATCGACAGTAAGTGAGAGGTCAACAAGTCAGCAAATCTTGAGAATAAATAAAGAGCTACCAAGGGTTATGACCACATCAAATGGAAGAAGATATTTGTCTTACATTTATTCATATAGAGGGATATATATAGTGCATATGAGGTCAAGGAGTCAAAGAGCTAACAACAAGATCTTATAGAATAAATGGAGAGCTAATAGTTGGCACAATTTACGAAGGCCCAGATCAAGATCAAAGGTTAATATTTAAAGTTGAAAGATAGGGATTTTAATGAATAACATATATGAGTTAGGTCAAACTAAGGAAAACATTCAAAGGGATAATGTCTCCATTAAAACTCAATCTCAACCTCTAGTTCAAAGATGTAGAGCATACAGGGTCCATTTTTCTGAGTTTACAATATTATTTCACGACTTTGTGCACTATTATTTAAAGAAGATATATATAAATAATGAGTTCTCAACTTCCTTAGGGTTCAAATTTAGAATAGGTCTTTTTAGACCTAACATAGAGATCAAAAAAGAAGTTATATGATCTATAGGTCTACATCGATATAATAGCTATAGGAAAACCAATAAAGGAGATTGGTTTTCAATCTATACAAGAGACTTATGCTCAGTTATTGAAATAGGGAAGATAGGTAATTAATGAAAAAGTGTCTCATATTTTAATATGGTCATAATTCTGACAACTAGTCATTAAAAGTAGACATGGTGATGGCCCTATCAGGCCCAAGGGTATGAGGACTTTGTCCTTACAACATGAAGCAAGTGGTGCTGGTGGTTGGAGAAGAAGTTGGAGCATTGATTCTGTTTATATCTTAAAGATATTTTATCCAATAGACATAGTCATGAATCATCATGCAAAGTAGACCCTTGTCTTTTAGTGTATTTCTCAGCCAATGAAAAGATCTTGAAGACTATTGGAGAAAATGAAGATTAGCTTGTTGATAAAAGATTAGTCCTAACTAGAAGAAGGTATGCAAATAGAAAACAATCAATGAACTACCACCACATATCTTGGTCATTATGCTTCCTTCTCAATGATCCCTATCTCTCTCACCCCTTTCTACTATAAATATTGGCTTCTAAGCCTTGAAATGGATCCCTCTCTTGGGCATGACTAGACTTTGCCAAGATTAAGATTTTTAACCTCTTGAGATGAATAGAATACTATTTCATATTTCATTATTTTAGTATAATGTGTTCATTGTCAATTTGATTTGTATATGTGGTAGAAATCTCTTCCTTGTCAAGTCTTGATCTCACCTAGCTACTATTTCATCTTGTTATTCAAGTCATGTTTAGTGTTTAATGCCATTTGATTGAAGCTAGCATGTGGATACATTGACTGGTTAGTTCCTTGAATCAAGCCTCTCCATCACTTCCCTTAGGTTTTGGTCACTTGGTGGACCTCTGTGTGAAATACTAATGGATAATATCCAATTGGATTTATATATTCAGTCTTTTGATTATCTCATTAGTGTTTGTTAGAAGTTTAAGTAGAGTGGATGAATAATCCATTTAGGTGCATCACCAATATTATCTTAGATTCCATTTTAGTTATCTTTCTATCCCTTTTCCCAGCAATCAATAAGTTTTAGTGAAAATGAGCTAAATGATGCATCAAAGGAGCTAGCCTCATTCAAAATCCTAGAGGTCTAACCCAATATTAGGTAACCCACAACCTAGGTTCTCATGTTGGATTAAATTTGGGTAGAGGACATTAACAATCTTATGCTCAACTAGTGTGGAATTTAGACGTCCAACATCACTTTTGCATGATCAGTCTTATGTATCTCATCTAAAATTACCAAATCCTTAGCCTAATCCTAATCCAAGTCCACATCTAAGTCCCTCATATAGTTAAAAATTCATATCCACATCCATATCCTTACCTAATTACTAATCATAATCATCATCATTAGTCTTTATAAATCCAAATGTATCCTAAGTCCTTACTCACATCATGATCATCCTAGTCCAACCCATCACCCACTCACTCATCCCATCATTAGATAATACATTGTGACATTACATGTAGATACTTATGTGTATTACTTTGTCAATTATGTTTGGTTTGTTTGCATGTCTTTTATCATGTCAATATTTGATTATCTTTGTATTTTTAGTCTATGTTTTCATCGTGACTCTTTTTTGTCTATTGGGAAATGAACAAGGATTTTATGAGGTCAACAAAGCTACAATAATGCTTATAAGTTCCCTTGATGATGCAAAGTTTGCTATTTGCTCACACACTTTGGCACCATGTCCTCTTGGTCATACTTATATTATAGGCTATACTGTCAAGTGCCATTTGACTTGGATTGCTTAGAATATGATAATACTTATTACAACAATGATGACTTGATCATCTACTCATCATCCTTATCCCATCATCAATTCCATCATCCCATCCCATTCATCTAATATATAAATAAGCCTTTATCTATCATATCTCTAGTCATCAACATCTAATATCTCCTCTCCAAAAATAATTGGTCTTCATTTAAGTCACATCCTTTATCTAACCAATAAGATGTCTAACATGCATCATCATCATCATCCTCTTATCTCTCTCATTGTTTATCATTTAATTTTAACTACATTGGCCTGAGGTCTTGTTAGACTATGTAGGCAATGCTTAGTCACCTAATGTGCCTAAGGTCAACTCAACCACTTCCTCCCATTTCCTAATCATTTGTCATCACATCTCTCTTTTTCCATCTCTATCTTGTCATTCTTCAGTCTTTTATCAATCAAATCCTTGAGCTAAAATATCAGTCATTAATCAATCACTCTATTGGTCCATCACTTCAATCATCTCCTTTATCTTTTATTCCATCAATAATCCATTGGTCCATTCATCACTTAAATTTTATGGTTCCTCCCTTGATTGGGGCATAACTAGGACCGTAACTTTATCATCTAGCACTCCCTTACATGTTTTCTTGCTAGGGATATTTTCGCTATTAAGTGCATTATGGATCTTTGATTTGATGAAATTCAATCCAATTCTTCTTATTCATCTTCTGATCACTCGATCATATCACTTATTCTCTCTCATCCCCTTCATCCTATCACTCAACTTCAGCTTTGAGCTATGCTCATCATTAAATCAATCTTATCTTGGCCTAAATCTCTCCCTTGCATGTGTTCTTTCTTGGGATACGTTGGAAGCTTATGGAATTTTGTCTTATCATTACCATGTTATGATTGATTCCCCCTTGGGATGTGTCACTAAATATAACACCATCATTCTCGCTCCTTATGTATATGTCTTTGCTATGGGAATCATCAATCTGTGGCTCACTGTTCAAGTTGAATTCATCTTCTTCATCATCTATATGACATATTTCATCCCATCCCCTTGTCTATTCATCACATCCCACCCCTCATTTCCTCTTTTGAATGGTCATCCATCTCATTCTTCCATGCATGTCCCTTCGAGGGGGAAATATAGTCACTAACATCATTTCCTCTTACATCATCCATTAACATTCATCCATGAAATGGCTTTTATTTGAAAGACCATTACTCCTTAAACTTCATCCACTCGTCATGACCTTTCAAAGAGGGGAAATATGTATACACTAAATTTTGCTTATCTTAACTATTCTAATTATTTTTTGATAATTTATCCCCTTTAGCCTAATCCTAGCCATTTATCTAACATCTCCCTCAATATTTATTCATTCACTAACATTATTCCTACCCCAGCAATCTATTAATTCTCCTAAATCCCAATTATCTTATCATAACCCCACTTATCCATTATTTGGAAATTTAAAACTCCCATGGCCCACCTACTCACATACTAAGCCTACTCGTAGGCTTTCTTACAAGCCTATCCACCTATATTCTCTAGAATTTCCTATCACCTATCTAATCCATTCGTAATCATTATTAAACCTCCCAAAGAGATTCTAGAGGTTTCTACCTCTAGAACATTCTCTCCTCTAAAATCCTCCAAGTAATTTTTAATTCCTTGGATAATCCTCCACCATAGATATCAACAACCCAACTTTGACATATATCCATTGATCCTCCCTCTCTCTTCTATTTAAACAAAGACACTCCTCCATCAAGAGCATCATGAAATATACATGTCAATCTAGAAAATTCATAATCAAAACCATTGATCAAGCTATCATAGTGCTCCAAATATGAGTCCATGGAAATCTATAATCAATAATCTGCTTAAATAACTTGGAGGGAGGCCAACTGAAGCAAGGAATTGGTAAGGTTAGCTTCATCTTTTCTGATTTGATTCCTTAATCTCTCCTATTACGTGTATTGTGTGTTTTGGATTAAATTATTGTATTGAACTAATTTCTCAAAATTTATAGTCACACAACTATATATATATATATATATATATATATATATATATATATATATATATATATATATAATTTCTAATTTTTTCCTCCTATGAATTATACTAGCTTTTGAAAAGTAATGTTGAATAAATAACCATCATAAATTCTTTTCACGATATTCAAATGAAAACAAATATTGTGTGGAAGATAGGTGATATGGGCATATCCTAGTGAATATTAGAGATAACATATCCTGAGGAAAGTAGGATCAACCATTAGAAAACACATCAAAACATATGCTTTCACCATGAATATGAAAGTACTCAATTATGCACACATATGTTTGAATCTGAATCTTAACAAACTTGAGTCTTCCAGATCATCTAATCTTGGATAAGGGGTTTATTGAATGGGAACAACTCATTGATTAAAAAAATATCCCCTCCTACTACATATCCTATCAAAAAGATGGTTATCTAGATAAAGTGTGCCCTTTACTATCACATGGACCCTCTCAGGGATCTTCAAAACATTTAAAACCACATGTAAATATAAAATAACTCATCTTTTATCAAAACACATAAAACAAAATACAAAACTCACTAGGTATCAACATACAATAATAAAATAAGTAGTATAAAGAAAATCATAATTTAAGGCTAATGTGAGTAATTTGACAAAAAATCATCTTTTAAAATGATTCAACCTTTTCATCGAAACCCCTTTTAGGTATTCATAGATATAAGATTAGATTATTTGTATCGAGTACAAAACACCTCATAAGCATCACTCCCCAACAAGACTCCCACAAATCAACAAAATAATAATGATCAATAGTTAAAGGAAAGTCTCCTATCCCTGTTGCTTTCTCCTCTAAAGAAAATAATATTAAAATTTTGATGACAAAAAAAGAATAATAATTGTCTTATTATCAAATATCCTTACCTCATAGATCGGAACTTGAAAAATCCATTGTCATATAATAAGGCCAACACCCTGCAAAAAAATAAGAAACCTTCACTTGGAAAAATAGAGAAATAAAACAAGTCTTCAAAAATGGACTCAAAAGATCTCATTTAATAGTAAAGGGCTCCCATTTCATATAAATTGATGCTAAATCTAGGTCATAACCCCCATTCTCTAGAAGGTATTTAATGCACATCTTATATTGAGATGCAAGAGAGATGGGATCTCAAGGGGAGTGGAGATTACTATCAATCTATAGCTAAATTTGTAGCAAACCATTTTGATGAACAATACAACATATAATTTCCTTCAAAAGTCTATCTTTTAGGTTATTTTATTTGGCTAACTCAAGGAATTTCTATTTTCAACATAGTAATGAGATGCCTTGAGAACAAAGGCATACAGGTGTTAGAATTTTTGTAGTCTTTCAGGGTAATTAAAATTTATTGGGCTATATAAATGTGAGGTAATCCATTTTATCATCATCATAAGCTAAAGGGAAACCCTTACTCATTTTTATCAGGTGTTTGTTGCTATTACATGGAAGTATATTGTTGAGGCTTCTTGCAACAAGATTTATGAGTTTCCTAAGAAAGATTTTACCATTCATGGGTGTCAAAATATTTTGCACAATATTGGATTGATTGGATTGCATTGAGTACTAGATTAAGTAAGATCCATGATCACATCCCTATTCTAGGCAATTTGGGATCAATATCATGAAAGAATATCCTTTCTTAATACATTTTATATTATTATTCGAATAAGATATCAGGTAAAAAAGTTTATAATAAATATCAAAGTAATTGGTAAATGGAGTGTCAACCATTCTCTCCTCATTGACCTAATTTTAATATGAAATTAGAAATGGGTGAAGTTTGATATGAAGTTTTTCTAACAATAAACGTTGTCTTCATGGAAGTATGTCTACCTAGAAGATATATCAAGAAAAAAGGGCATTATTAGAGGTCTTAATGGAGTCTTATTAGGTCTCATACTATTTTAGTATGAATGTATATTGGGATTTATGATATTTTTATTTTTTTATATGCATATTTAGCTTTCCCCTTGGCATATGGCTTTCATAAAATTGCCTTGATAATTTTTTAACTTTTAGATATTTTTTATTTTAATTTACTCACCCCTTTTTCAAAAATAAATAGAGGAATAATTTAAGTGGGTATACTTACATGTTGATGTTTATAAATTTGAAAATCGAAATTGTTTTAATACTCATAAAATAATGGAGGAGGGTCTAGCACGAACATGAATCTCAAATAACTCTTATTAACTAATAAAGAGATTAGAATTGAAAACCTCTCTCATTTTAAATCATAGATTTGTTGGAAATAAGGGATCCCCTTACATGTCAATTAAAAACTTATAGGTAATTTAAAAATAAAAAAATATATTTTTTCTTAAATGAGAGAAATCCATTATAAATTAAGTTGATGAGAACTCCAACTAAATCTTGATTCTTTATCAAGACCCCTATTGTCACTTAATTGAATCAATATTTAAATAATAAGATTTCATAAACAACTATCACTTTAAAAGTGATAATAAAATGTCTAATGATATTTATAGGAGAGTACCTTGGGCTAAGGATTCATGATGGATAATACTTCCTATGATAATAAGTCACCTCCCATATATCCTCTCAAAATATTTAATATTGATGATCACTTGAACTAGAGAGAAAACTAGTGATGTGAATTTGTCCCCTATATTCATGATGTTAGATCAAAAAAATTAAGATCTTCAACACCTAAAAAGTATAAGTGTGATGCATGATATGTAAAAATGAGGAGTTTATCAGATAGAGGGAAAATAATTTGGGTCATTAGACGAGAGTGACAATGCTTTAATCTCAAGTGAATATTCCTAGTGACATTATTGGCATGAGAGGTACTTGGGCTTCTTCTAGCTAACACACAATAGGAGGGACAGCCTCCCAGGAAAGCATAAGCCACATGAAACACAAGATTAGGAATTTTATCCCCTACCACTCTACATCGGGTCCTTATAAGAGGAGGAGGAGGAGTCCTAGGCATTCAGCCTTTGGAGGAGCTCAACATCCAGGGTGATCTAGAACCAAACTATGTACATCTTCTTGGATTTTTTTGGATTATGAGACACACTTTCCCTCTATAGAGGATATCATATTGAGACATTGATGTATACAAAATTGACACACATATATGTATAGAGAGATATTTTGACCCATTTTGGTGTGATCTAACATATTTTACTATCATTGAAATGTTATGTATGCTTTTAATTTATTCACCTTAGATGGATAGATGTGTGACAAAATGCTTTGTATCTCTGATTTTGATAATGCTATGGATGTGCTTATAATTTTTAAATGTGATAAAAAAATAAAATCAAATTTAATGTGATAAATGGTTACAAATCTATAAATACGCTAACAACTATTTTTTAGTTAATGATTGAACTAGTTCATTCACATGAAAAGTGACTTTCAATTTGTAGCAGAGGATAAATGAGAGATGGGACATCTAAGATAATGAAAATAGAAAAATATTCATCAAAATTTCACAAGGAACAAGTGGTTGACCTAATCCTTACAAACAAAGGGAAAGATTATACTTCTTACTAGGCTTAAAAATACTATTTTTGTTAGCTTTATCTAGACTTAGATTGAGAGGTGCCAAACCATAAGAAAATTATTAAGAGGAAAGAGATTGTTATTTTGGCACAAACATCTGGATAAGTTTTATGGGTATTTTATTTATTTTTGGACACTTTTTAGATTATTTTGTATCTTGATTTTATTTTTGTGATCCCCCACACTTAGCCTCATGTGACTAGGAAGGGACATGGGCTCATCACCATAGGTTAGATGTAGGTGAGTAAGGGCATCTCCCCCTAATGCTAACCCCACACATTTGTGCTAAGATGTGAGGCCTCAACAACAAGTACTAGTGAAGGGTGAGAGATGTGTGATTGATTTTAACTTGCATAAGTACTCTCTCTCTCTCTCTCTCTCTCTCTCTCTCTCTCTCTCTCTCTCTCTCTCTCTCTCTCTCTCTCTCTCTCTCTCTCTCTCTCTCTCTCTCTCTCTCTCTCTCTCTCTCTCTCTCTCTCTCTCTCTCTCTCTCTCTCTCTCTCTCTCTCTCTCTCTCTCCCCCCCCATGCAACTAGTAAGATGTAAGGACTCATCACTAAGGACCAAGATAGAAAAATAAATTTACTTTATCTGAACATGCTAGTGTGCTTGCTTAGAGAGAATTGTAAAAGGGGATCCTATCATGGACAAGCTTTTAGGCTAAGTTGTAGGCTAGAATTTATAAGTTTGCAAGAATGTGTACATGGATAAAGTGAATAGTGTTAGTAAGAACTAAGGAAAAACCCCTATGTTATACTAGATTTTAGAAAGTATCCTAAAGGGGATAATGGTGATATGAAAAGGTAAAATGAGACTACATGTTGCATTTGAAATATTTTTTCATAAAAATCATCACACAAAAAAATCAAAATTCAAAATAATACAACACTAGAATTTTTATTAACATAGGGAGGGAAATTTTAAATGCAAGATATATATGAAGAAACATTTTAGGTGCAAAGAGTTCAAAGATTCCTTGAATTTAGTAAGGTGCATAATTAAAAAGCTCGATTATTTAAATATTCCATCCCCAAATATGGGCCTAACCAATTAGGCCTGAATTTATGATCTTCTCCTTTATTCTTATCTATTCTACCATCAAGCCTCAGGACAAGGTATCTTACTTGAAGTAGGCATTTATGAATATTTTTTTGGTATTCATAGTACTTTTCATTAGGCATAATCGTTTTCATTTTTCCTATCATATCTGTGCGAGGGAAAATAAAATCTTTTGAAAACTCAATGAGCAACTTTTTGTGGTCTTCTACTTGTCTAGGGGAGAGAAAAGATAAAATATTGAAGAACTTTGGCCATTCCTTAGAACTGACATCAATTTTTATAGTGTCATGGATCAAATTTTGGGCTTAATTAGCTCCAATGTCATCACAGATTGAGATAATTAGTCAATTGGGGTAATTATTGATGCAATTTGGACTGAATTGAGCCATGTGATCCTAATTATTTCTATAAATTATGTTAATTGGGGCCAAATTGATTAGTTTAGGGCTTGGAGTTTATAATTTAGGGTTTAAGTTTTAAGGATTAGGGCTTAGGGCTTAATGTTTAACAATTACAATTTAGGGTATAATGTCTAATCACAAATGTAACTGGGGCTAATTTGAGCTCATTAAACCTATTTATGACTACATAATGTAATTTTAGTCTCAATTATTCCCAATGTCATCATTGATTGAGAAAATTAATTAATTAGGGTAAGCAATGATGTGATTTGGGCTAAATTGAGCCTTGTGAACCTTATTAGTTTAGGGTTTAGAGTTTAAGTTTAAGGTTTTAGTGTTTAGGGTTTAGTTTTATGGTTAAATATATAAGTCATGTATAGATTAAGGAATACGTAGATATTTTTTTACTTATAACAATAAGACCACATATGTGGTTCCATAAACTAAAATCGTGTGCTTGGTTTAGGATCAGTAATCACCAATCCTATGAGCCAAGACCACTACATACTTTTAGAAACTGTATACACAAAAAAATTAAAATCACATTAAAAGTGAAAAGTGTCCACTTTTTGGATCCCAAACTTCATGCACTTACCCATAATATGTAGTATATAGATAGAGTGAGTTGATCAAATAAATAGTGATCATGCTTATTTATTTGATTATTGTGTGGTTATAATTGTAACATAAACTATGGTTATTGGTGAGTACAATGACCTACAAGCATATCTTGATAGGCAATTTACACAAGTCAAGATTCAAATTTGTCTAGAGATTTACTTAGTCAATTTTGTGAGTTGCATTCTAAGTGTACTCATGTGTTGATTAAGAATGAATGACTTAAGATGAAATTTTTATGATATAGGTCATAATCATGAGGATGTGATGGAACCTTGACTTCATAGGCTATGGATCCATTGAGTAATGATTATTTGAATGAGGGGGATGCCCTAATTGTTGATTGATATGTATGTTGTAAACATGATTTTTATATGTGTTTGTGTGTAAAATATCATTTTTATTTGGCAGTCGTATGTGATATATCATGAATTTTGTGCATTGATGAGTTTTTGTCATGTGATGATTGTTTATATTGAATGAAGGATGTATTTATGATACATTTCAAATGTTATTCTTTATTAGTTTTTAACATCACATATGTGATATTATTGCACACACTAAAAAAGTTTGAAAAATGGTTGGAAATTGGAATAGCTTAGCGTACTCTGGTGTAGTTATTTATTGTTGAACAATTTAAAATGTTGTTACTTTAACTATTGTATTGATCTATTAACTTTTACTTATGATATTTCCCTAGATATTTGATACTCTTTTTGTTTCTATATTGGCATTGTAGTAGATATATATGTTCTTGAAATATATAACTTTGGAGTATTAAGAACTACTTTTCTTCTAGTATCGCTTCTATCAAGAGCTTGAATGATCAATTATTACCAAATAGGAATATCTTGGGATGCTTCAGTCATTGTATACTATCAAATCTAAGAAGAACTTATTCTAGTGGTTTGGTTCTACAAAATATGATGGACCATTCATTCCTTGTTAAGAATTTCATGGGATGCCTCATTC
Organism: Torreya grandis; assembly: GCA_037957365.1. Classification (NCBI taxonomy): domain Eukaryota; kingdom Viridiplantae; phylum Streptophyta; class Pinopsida; order Cupressales; family Taxaceae; genus Torreya; species Torreya grandis. The sequence continues at coordinate 90,893 of JARHVA010003170.1, forward strand.
TTATCATAATAACTAATATAATAATTGGGAGAAGATTACCTTGTTGTCTTGTTCTCAAATGAAATGACTCCTCTATCAATAAGGTTTGTAAGATTTTGTCTTATAGCATAAAAATCATTGTCATGATGCCCATTAATACCATGATAAATGAAAAATGGTTGTCCTTTGATATTTTCAAATATTTGTGGTGGATGATATTAAATTTAATAAAGAGTAATCAACTACTTATAATTTCCAATAATGTATGTTATATATCATGTAGGAGGTATTATGTATGTTGATTTTTTTCCTTTATGTAAATATTTGATTTTTTTTCCTTGATATGAACTGTTGATTTAAAATAAGGTATTGAGGATAAATTATGAACCTCTTTAGTTTGTTGTTTCACTTTGTAAGAATCTTTAACAAAACTTTTTCCATTCAATGAAGATGCATTTAATTATGTGTTGTTGTTCACTAGCTCACATGTATACTTATGCACATCTATATATAAGTTATCAAATAAAGTGTAAGGATTATGAAATGCTATTTCTTTAAGTAGAGAAATAAGAGTCCCCCTACTGAATATGAATTGTACTTCTAAATTTGAGGGTCTATATGTCAAATAATGTAGTGCTACTTTGAATCATATAGCATAATCTTGAATATACTTATCATCATGTTGTCTTAAGCCTTGAAAATGTTTTAATGTTAACTTAGGAATTTCATGCTTATGAACATATAAAAAAAATATGTCCTCTAACTTCCTAAAAGTTGGTAAGGAACCATTTGGAAGACTATAGAACCAATCCCAAGCTTCTTTTTTTAAGCTTTTATGGAAGTCTTTTAAGGTATACATCCTTAGCCCAATGACAAAAGTAACGTGCATATTGGGTCTAATGTTTGGAAGGGTCTCATTGACCATAAAAAAGGTAACATAGGCATAAAAAATTAGGTTTGGTAAGGAGACTCAAAGAAATTGCATGTAAGAGGCTGATCTTATAAAATGCTATCATTAATATTTAACATTACATGAAAATAATTAAAACTTGAGAATTGAAGCTTGATTTTGAAGGTCTCCTATAGAATTCATCATGGACACAATGTGACTAGTAGGAATGGGTGAATTTAACATCTATTTGAAATATCAGGGTAATGGACTCATTAAAACTATCATTGCATTCTATGTTGGCATCATTGGCATCATTGCATGATTTTGAAACATTGCATAAAGACTCATTGCATAATTTATAGTCTTTAACATCTATTTGAAATATCAGGACAATTGACTCATTAAAACTATCATTGCAATCTATGTTGGCATCATTGGTATCATTGCATGATTTTGAAACATTGCATAAAGACTCATTGCATAATTCAGAGTCATTGTATGAAGGAGCATTCCTATCACATACTATGGTTTTAAAGAAATAATTATATCATTTTAAATATCATGAAGATTTGTATAATTATTTTATGAGTTTTGAAATGAAGATGAAGAAATATTCTTCATATATACAACTACTTTTGTGTCTAGAGAGAGAATGGAAGAATCACAATTAAATTTTTACTAATTAAGAGAAGGTGAAGAAGAATGGCTTTCAATTTTTAGAACATTTATATCAAAATGAAAAGCACATCCAAGTTATTTTATATTTGCATCATCTAATAAAAAGGAAGAATTTTCAAATTTTGTCACATTTGCATCATTAAGAGGTAAAGAAAGAGAAGTGATTTCAGCTTTTGTAATATTGACATCCTCTATAGAAAGCGAAGAAGAATCACTTTCACACTTTGTATCATTTACAATTTTTAATAAAAAATAATAATTTTCAATTTTGGCAACATTTACAACATCTAAAAAGAGTGAAAGAAAAGTTCTTTCAACATATACATAATCTAGTAAACGAATGTGTGTGTGTGTGTGTGTGTGTGTGTGTGTGTGTGTGTGTGTGTGTGTGTGTGTGTGTGTATGAGACATAGCATATATGAGTAATAGATTTGTGTACCTTGCATTATTGTCCTCTTGCTCTAAAGCATAATCAAAAGAAGATTTTAAAGATGATGTAATGGATCTTTTCCCTCCTATTTCAAACATAACATATTGTTTTTTTTCTTCAATTTCATAATTTTAATTATAATCATCCCCTTCACAATAATTTTGCTCATATACAGCGTAAGCATTATTAATGGTACAATAGTCATCATTAGTCCATTGCTTAGAATAATCATCTGATTCAACATGGCTAAAAAATAAATAATCTAAAGGATGAGCACTATGAGACTTTTAAATAGATATATTGGAATGATCATATGTCATATCATTACCATAAAGTAGAAAATCCAAGGGATGAGGGGTATTAGTAGAGGGAGAAGATATATGAGCTTGTGAAATAGATGCATTAAAATGTTTATATGGCTTATCATCACGATAAAGGAGAAAATGCAAGGGTTGGTAAGTATTAATAGAGGGTTTCATTTTGAAATTTCAAAAGACAAGAATAACAAAAAAGAAAGGGATTAGACCTACTCCCAATACACCTTCCCACATGTGAACCTTCGGATATGCACAAGAAATATTTAAAATTTGTAATAGATTTGTTTAGTATTTTTCAAACATAAAATATATATTTAATTAAAATTAAAAAATAAATGAAATATGTAAATTAATTTGAAAATAATGTACCCTTCTTTTTTTAAGGAAATAAAATATTAAAAAAAAGAAAATAACAATTCCACTAAATTTGTATAATTTTTTTTTTAAAACATGAGGTTTTTGATTTTATCAATATAAATAGGATTTTTTTTTAATAATTTTTAAATTAAATCTATTATGAATCGAAAATAAACTTAACAAGGTAGGGTGAATTACAAGCAAACTCTAAAATTTGCATAATAAAGAATAAGAAATTTATATAAATTGTTTAGGTGTTTTTAAAATATGAAATATTTTTAAATAAAATATGAAAATTTAATAAAACTTAGAAATTAGTTTTAAAATAAGTACACTTTTCACTTTATAAGCGAAATTTAGTAAAAATAGTAAATTTTAAATTTTCTATTAACTCTGTACAATATTTTTGCAAACAAAAATAAGTTTATGATGATATCACTATGAACAAAAATAACCTCTGACAAATCTATAAATAGAGTTGTTATGAATCCAATATGAGCCATTCAAAGTTTAGTGAGTCATAAGTGTATGAAAAGGAACCCTAACAACTAAATGAGGGTGAAACTCTAAGGCAAAAAGGTAAAATAATTATGATTTTGCACCAAGTAGGGGAAATTAGAGATCAAATTTGAAACCTTATGGCAAAATTTAGAAATTTGAAAAGGTTTAAACCTTAAGGAGACTCTAAGGCTTGACAATGTTCAGACAAAACATGGGTTCATCAAATATTTTATTTAAAATATGAATTAATTCAATATTAATCTTTAATTAAAGAAATTTTTAGAATATTAGTTTGCATGTAAATTGATTAAAATAATAAATATAATATAATTTCGACAAACATATTTCGTGATAAACAAGTTCAATAAGTACACTAAGGAAAGCAAATGGATAGAGAAAGACTTATCTTGTTTTGATATAGTTCCATGATTTCTGAAGGTTGACAGATTGAACGAAAACTGTATGGACTAGCTACAACTTGTTTACTTTAGAATGAGTAATTGTTTTGAGTTGAGGATAGGATCGATAGATTTAGATAAGTGTGGTAGTCGATCTTGTCATGTTGGTCTTTTTTGTCCTTTGACAGTGCAGATCTGAAACTTGTTTGAGAGGTACGAAGGATTTAACAATGTTCATTTTCACTTTCTTAATCTTTGTTCTACGTGTGCATATCCCTGCAATATCCAAGCTTTTGTTTCATGTACATGCACTAAATAAACATCAAATAAAAAATGAGGAAAAAATAGAGGTAGTGGGAATGACCAAGTTATCCTCAGAAATTCTTGTGTAATTTGGGTACTACCTGCATAACCAGGAAGCTTCAAAGTGATGTAATTCTCCCTTTTAAAAATGTATGTATCATATAAATCTAGATTTTTTCACCTAATTTACATTTAACATGAACATATAAATGTAATAATACTTCAGAATATAACTCTAATAATTAATATAAACAAATATATAACTTTAAATATACTTTTGAAAGTGTATGAATGTTTATCAACTATGAGAGTGTTGCTTTCTAACTACCTTTTAATAACTTTGTTCATATATGAAATCATAGAATTTGAATTAAAATTTAGTGGTATTTACAAAGGGCTAACTCAAAAGAAATTAAAAAGACTTAAAAGATGGGTTAAGAAAATGAAAAGACTTAAAAGAGGGGTTAAAAAACTTTACAGATTTTTAATGCTATTGTGATACTGCTATTGCTATTTGACAGATTTTTTCTTTAAAAGGTTGTATTCATTTTCTTGGCAGCGACTCGAGTTAAATAAATGTGGCGTTTCAAGTACAAGATAGTGAGACGTTGATAATTTGGCGATTAGGCCAAACTTTTGATAATTTCCATAAAAATCCATCATTTTTATTATGTGTTCATCTATCTTGCTGAGACAAAAATCGTGTTTCTTCATCTGGTTTGGTTTTTGTGACTGGTTTAGAAGTATGTTTATTTTATATTGTAATTTATTATATGTAATCTAAATTATATAGAGATGTTAAAATTTATGTAATCAAGAGATTTTAAATATATTAAAGAAAAAAATTGTTAAAATAATAATAATAATTTGCGGAATCTACATTTTTTAAGAATTGATTCTCAACTTTTCAATCCAAACTCATGGATCATCATCAAGGGAATAGGAGCTCAGGGATGATAGGATAATAATGCTACACAGAAAAAACCACAGGGAGAATAAATAATAAAAATTATTCATCAACCTAGAGGAGTTGGCCAAGATTAGGATTAGTCAAAATTATTCTTTTTATTCTGAAGAAGATGATGAAGTAAAGGTTTCTAAATGTCACTTAATTTTGTGCCTTCATCTATGTTAAGATTATCCAGGTTCATTTCAATTTCAATCTTTTCACGAATTTTCCTTTTAGTACAGTGATTCAATTTGACAATAATTTTAGCATTATCAAAACAAATATGATGGCTCGTATTATGAAAGTGCTCAACTAGGGCTGATTTGTTAAATTTATAATATCTTAAATCAGCATCATGTTCTTTTAACCTCACTTCCAAAGACCTACCTGTTTCACGGATATACACTTTCTCACAAGAAAAAGGGATGGAGTAAACACCTTTATAAGAACTTGGTTTAATCGGATCTTTAATTGATTCAATCATCCTTATTATGGTGTTAGGAGGGGTGAAGGAAACCTTAATATCTCTCTTACTTAAATTTTTTGCTAATTTTTCCGTAGTTCCCTTAATGTAAGGAATGGAAATTCTTTTTTGCATGTCACCCTCAATAGGCTCATTTATTATAAGCAATTTCTTGGCTTTTTCAACAATTTTATTAAATTGATTATCATCATAACCATTTATTTTAAAAACATATGATAAGTGCTCCAATTCTTGATCAAGGTGTTAAGAAAAAACTAAAATTCATTAAAAAGATGTCATAATATAATATATCTAATTTTCATATTTAAACAATTACATTTTATATTTATAGTTAATTAGTTTCTTTTCTATAAATGATCCAAGTTCAAATCTAACATCATGATTTTTTATGTAATTTGATTCATAATCAAATCTCAAGCATTCATAAATTTTTTGGTATAAATTGATTGATTTTAAATCAAACAAATGGCATATTTTAGACCAAATATCAAACAAGCTTAAAACATTAAGTTGAAAACACTTACATTATTGCAACTGCCACAATAAACATCACAATTTGAAATTTTTTGTGGCCTTACATTGATTTGTGTCCAAATATTACAATTAGTATGTTTTTGTGACACAAGTTATTTTGGCAAGCATTTACAATTACAAGTCAATTTTATGTTTTCAAATTTCACATATAATTGTTTTGTTCTCAATTTATATTTAAAAATAAAGTAAATTGATCTATTTTCAAATCTCAAAAATAAGGTATTATATGTCAAACAAGCTTAAAACTTTTGGTTGAGAGAGGTTGTGATTGAAGCCAAGCAAATTTAAAACATCCACTTGAGAAAGATTACAATAAATTTATAAAGTGAATAAATTGTACATCTTACTAAACATTAATTTTGGTATTATGATGTATATTTAATTTTATTTGATAATTTAATTATTCTGTGTTCAAAGTTTCAAATCTTATAAACGACTTGTTCTATGCCATACAAGATTAAAATGTTTATTTAACAAATATTACAATAATTCAAAACATTATTTGCAGTTCACTAAGCATTTAATTCATCTATGTTAATATATCACAAATTATATGTTTTGTATCAAATTGATTCAATGTTTAAATCCCACATATGACATGTTCTATGTCGAATTGATCCATGTATAGATCTCTTAAATGAGATATTCTATGTTAAGTAAGCTTTAAACTTTTGCTTGAAAAAAGTTATGAAATTGTAAATTTCATGTTTTGTTATAAATGATCCATATTCAAACATAACACCATGACTTTTGGTGTAAATTGATCCATGTTCAAATCTCAAGCACTTCTCTTAATTATTGGTGTAAAATGATCAATGTTCAAATCACACAAATATATATTCTATAGAAAATGTTGACCAAGTTTAAAATACTAATTGGATAAAACATTCAAAATTGTGTATTTACTTTTACTTGCTAAGTAAATTTATCTATGTTAAAAGTTTTAAATCTCATCAATGACATGTTTTGTGCCACATAATATTATAATTTTTGTTGGGAAAATGTTTTTTTATTAAGGGTAAGGGTTTTTTTTTTTTAAAAAAACTAGGGACCCCAGAATCTAGAGGACAAATAGACAAACAGGGTCTAGAAAGCTCAAATATAACTATAAGTCTGAAACACACAACAAACTAATAATAAGGACTACAACGAGTTCAAAAATAGTCAAAGTACATCCAAAATGAGGAGGTTTTAAGGCTTAAACCCGCAAACCTGTAAATGAAACCAACTCCTAAGAAAATAAACATAAGAACCAAGAGCTAAAATTGGACGAGGCCAAACCTTTTAAGCCTTGCCTTCACCTTCCACATGAAATCTGCAAGGTCGTCTAACTCGAAGCATGCTGGGAGATTGGGCCTCCACTTTTTTATTTTTTTGTTTTCTCATAAATTTAATCCAACCTCTGTTATTCTTTAAATTTTTTGGAAAAAAAATATTTCCAAAATACTCTTCAAGGTTATGCAAAATCGAATCAGAATCCTCATTATCCATGATGTTTCCTTTTTCACAAGAGTGAATTATATTTGGAAAACTGACTTCTTGAGGAGCATCTAAAATTTTACTTGCTCGAATACATTCATCTTTATCTAGTCCCACTTCAACATGTTGCTCCAACACAAGCTCTGTATCATTCTCTTCTTCTACATCTTTAATATCTCTACCATCGTACTCCGGACCACAAACTGTGAGAAGATCTAGAGAAGAATGCTTCCACCAAGTTGGTTCAACTTTTCTTTTTGCAAAAGAGAGACAATCTGAGGATAAATGACCAGTATTAAAACATCAACGACACCTAAATGGTAACCCTTCCTAGTCTAGTGTTTGTCTCCATGTTTGTTAGGAAAATGTTACAATAATACAAAAAATTATATGTGGCTTACCAAGCATTTAAGTGATCTATGTTAAAATCCTACAAATGGCATGTTCTATGACAAATTGATTCATGTTCAAATATAACAAATGACATATTCTATGTAAAATTGATATGCTTTCAAATTTCTCAAATGACATGTTGTATGTTGAGCAAACTTAATTTTTTTTTTGAAAATGACTATAAAATTGTGATTTTCATATTTTTTTGTAACCGATTCATGTTTAAACCTAGCACCATGACTTTTAACGTTCAAATCTCAAGAACCCCTCTATTTTATTGGATAAATTGATCAATGTTCAAATCACTTAGATACAATATTTTATAACAAATGTCAAACAATTTTAAAATATTAATTTAACAAATCATATAAAATTATAAATATCTAAACAATTACACCAAAATTTACTACAGATTTATATTTATAACATATTTTATGCTAAACAATTTTTTTTGATTTAAAATAAAATTATAAATATTATTTATTAAGGGACAGAATCTGCATTAATAAGAAAAGAATGCCTCAACGTTTTGATCCTTTCAACCCCTAACGATGATCCAAGAATATGAATCGAAACATTGAAACATTTTTTTCTTATTAACATAGATTCCATCCCTTAATAAATATTTTTCTACATAATTATATTTAATCATATAAATATTATATCAATAACATATTCTATATCCAACAACATGAAAATCTATATATTATAAAATATAATCAAACCTAAAAAATGTGATTTTTTTTTTCCTCATTTAGAAACTATATCAACTTGGAAAAGATTTTCCATATCACAACCTAAAAAATGTGATTCTTTTCTATATATTATAAAATATAATCAAACCTAAAAAAATGTGATTTTTTTTTTTGGAAAAAAAAAAAAACATATAAATGCTTACTTATCTCATCAAGATATCATATTGTATTAATTGGGATTAGTTGAACTTAACCCACCATAGTCCTCTGAGTTAATGACAAATTAATTAGAAAAAAATCGTAATATTTGAAGCGGCGGCATATATATATTTAATATATTAAACCTATGAAGTAGTGTTGTCGCATCTCGCTTAATCCGCTTGCTAGATTCTTGTCATAATAATTAATGAATATATAGATATATATATATATATATATAGACATGATGATCAGAACGCGGATGTAGCTCAATTGGTAGAGAGCTCGCTTTGCATGCGAGAGGCACGGGGTTCGAAACCCCGCATCTTGAACATGAAATAGTTTTAGGCTTTGTTCCATAAATATATATTGTTTTGCTTATATTATTTAGATTCAAATTATTATTGGATGAAGGAGGGACTATTATTGTGTAAGAATGTATTTTGAGAAAAATTATATATTATCTAATTTTAAATTATTATTAGATAAAGGAAAGGGGTTTTAATTATTATTGGATAAGGGAGAGGGATTATTATTGTGTAGGTTTTATGCATTTATGAAGGTATATGGGACTAAAAGATTGAAAAATAAGTGTACATTTTATATAAAATTGATTAATTTTGTGCATATGTATTGGTTTTATTTATTTTTTTAGTATAAGTAATGTATAAGAGAAAATCATATGATGACATATTACCTTTACAAATATAAGATATGGAATAGATAGGGATTGATCACATTTATTTTTTATGATATTTACAAAATTTTCACATTATCCTTACAAATATAAGATACGAATGGACATGTATTGGTCATATTTATATTTTTCTATATTTCAAAATTTTCATTTTGAATAAAAAATATGATTTCCTCTCCACTTGAACTTTAACTAGACATTGTTCGTACAATAGTTATATACATGCAACGTACGCATTAAATGAGCAAGTTACAGTGCATGCCTATTGATACCTCTCCCTTATTTATGAGGGAGGGAAGCTCTACATATCTAACTCACAAATTTACACTCCTAAAATTACAATAATACATTGATGGTTGTCCAGTGTATCTTTTTTTTTGGGGCGAAAACAAAATCGCCTGTTATTTTATCTTAACACCAAGAAGAACTATCAAAAATTGTTGCATTCCTAAACCTTAATTTTCATTATTAATATAAATCATTTTATCACAGGAAACCATTAACTTTTGATACGTTGCTCAAATTTAATGTTATTTGTTGCATGTCAAGAACTCTCTTTTGATTCAAATAAAAAAATTAAATTCAACTCTTTTTCAAAAATTTCAAATAAAATTTATTTATTTATATTTTTAACCCCCCAAAAAAATCAAAATCACAAAAACTAATCAAAATAAGATATAATACTAAATTAATTCATTATTGCTAACTTATTCATACAATGAGTTGGCAACGATCAACATATTTAAAGAATAACAACCAACAGATCTATATAGCCTAATCCCAACAAAGAGAGTTATTCTTTCCCACTAAAGATAAGTTTTTTGAAATCTCAAAAACTCATATCCTTTCCCACAAGAGAGAAATTATTTGAAATCTGGAAAACCTATACACAATGTTCCAAGATGTATTTTTTTTCCAACTTTGTCTTGAACAATGCATGTAAATTCTAATAAGCCATTGTCTGCTTTCGTTGTTCATTATGGGTATATCGTTCCTCACAAGTTCCACATTGTTCTAGAACAACCTCCTTGCTTATCGCACTACTTGTGTTTTGCACATATTTTGCCCATATATAATGTGTTTTTTTCCTCACCAAAGGCCCCTTGTTGCGCATCAGATTAAGTTTTTGAATCCAATGATTCCACCTCATGTTTTGATTGTGCCTCCCCATGCACTTTCAATAATTTTGACTCCTTGCTTTCTTTTCCCTTCTCATATGATGCAGTTGCAATTTAGTGTTGCACATCAGATTAAGCTTTTGAATCCAATGATTCCACCTTGTGTTTTGATTGTGCCTCCCCATGCACTTTCAATAATTTTGACTCCTTGCTTTGTTTTCCCTTCTCACATGATGTAGCTGCAATTCAGAGCCAATTTTATATAGTGAAGAGAGGAGGTTTGTTGAAAAAGAAGATGATACAAATCCCAATCCATCATTCTTTCACCCTTCCCCTAAAAGAGAGTTATTCTTTCCCACTAAAGATAATTTTTTTGAAATCTCAAAAACTCATATCCTTTCCCACAAGAGATAAATTATTTGAAATCTAGAAAACCTATACACAATGTTCCAAGATGTATTTTTTTTCCAACTTTGTCTTAAATAATGCGTGTAAATTCTAGTGAGCCATTGTCTACTTTCGTTGTTCATTATGGGTATATCATTCCTCACAAGTTCCACATTGTTCTAGAATAACCTCCTTACTTATTGCACTACTTGTGTTTTGCACATATTTTGCCCATATATAATGTGCTTTTTTTCCTCACCAAAGGCCCCCTGTTGCACATCAGATTAAGTTTTCGAATCTAATGATTCCATCTCGAGTTTTGATTGTGCCTCCCCATGCACTTTCAATAATTTTGACTCCTTGTTTTCTTTTCCCTTCTCACATGATGCAACTTTAATTCAGTGTTGCGCATCAAATTAAGCTTTTGAATCCAATGATTCCACCTCGTGTTTTGATTGTGCCTCCCCATGCACTTTCAATATTTTTGACTCCTTGCTTTCTTTTCCCTTCTCACATGATGTAGCTGCAATTCAGAGCCAATTTTATATAGTGAAGAGAGGAGGTTTGTTGAAAAAGAAGATGATGCAAATCACAATCCATCAATCTTTCACCCTTCCCTTGACTTCATCTTATGAGGTGCATTGTTTTTCTTCTCGTTGAATTATAGTAACATAGCTATTATTTTTCCTTGTACTATCTTTTTTTATTAAAACATATAATATATTATTAAAAAAGAAACACAATACATGCTTGCTAAAAAAATGGGTGGTACGAGAGCATAACTCAAAATAAGAAACATACAACCATCGATGACAAAACAACCTGGAAACAAAATCATGGTTAAACTAACATTATAGTGACATCATCCAAACATAATAAAAGGACAAACAACCAACACTATACAATAAGTGCCATAACATTACAAAAAGCGGAAGAGGCGATAGTGGCCTATTGGGCTTACTCCATGACATCCCCCATGAGGGGGAGAAATATCTAGTATGTTCCACTCGTCAACCTATTTTTTTCCTTCTTCACCTTCCTAAGTCTTTCTACAGGGGGTAGGAGAGGGGAAAACTTACAAGATCTATCCTGGGAAATTTCATCTAAACATCTCCAACTGATGGCCTAAATATAGTGCGACCAAAGTCATTTTAAGGCAAGGGCCACCCTCTAAACCCTCGAGAAGGAGAAAACATCTGATAGGGAAGAGGTGGAACGATAGAAAAGGTTGATCAGTTACGAGACCTTCACCACCTATGGCCATGTGACCACCACACATGTACTATGTTCTGGTAGTCATAAGGCTCCTCAAGGGGTACTATGTTTAATGTGCATGAAGCATTACCCAAATGGCCCATAAGAGTGTGAAGATGCTCAACTTTAAGGGAAACTTTATCTACCTACACTTGAATTTGTAACATAACATTAGATAATATAAAGATTCTGTTAGCAATAGGAAAAACGTTGTCTAAGTAGTCTTCATTAAATATAGCTACATTCCTATCTTTCCATAGAGTAAAAATAATTTTAATTCATAAAATATGCCATATTTTCTGATACCTTGCAAGGAATAGAGCAAAATATCCTAAGAAGGTAATGTTCCAAGTGAAAATTTCTAAATTGAAAGGCTTAAAAAGAGAATAGGTCCATTGCCACATATCCTATGCTCTAGCACAAAACAAAAAATTGTGGTTTAGTAAGTCAAAATGACCACAAACAGGGGATATGGGAGAGGGAATCCACTTGTGAAGAAGTCTATCTCTAATAGGGAGACCTTGGTAGAGAATGCCTAGGCAAAAGTGGCCTTTTTGGGTTCCACCACAATAGAGCAAACACTTTCGAACATCCTATTCCCAAAAGGAGGGGGATTTGCTAGAGTTTCATCATTTATTGAACATCTCCTAATTAGTGTTATTGGGAGATAGTCATTGATAACCAATATGGGATTAATATTGAAGCACTGGGGTGGAGACAAACCAATTCAAATCTTTCCACCACTTGGAAGACCTTGTAACACCGATTTTATGCAAATTAGAATCTGAAGTAGCAATTTGAATCTTAGAAATAAACTCAAAATCCTAAGAATTCAACCTGAATTTGGTTGTTAACTCAGGCTTACTAAGCCATTATTTATATTACTTATCGAATATATCCCCCAAAACTTGAACACCTCTGCATAAAATTCATAGAGCTTTAATTTTGGGGAATAATGCCAAGGGTTTCTCATTTATGGTGATCACTAGAGATCACCAAATATAGTGATCATTGATAGAGAAACCAAACTAAAAAATCATCCCCTTTCCACCTTAGTCAGGGCTTGATAGTAATAAATCATTCAAATCTTTAACATCCACATATATGATAATGATCATAAATGCACCTAATCTAGAATCTAGGTATAGTTAAAGATGCATTATTTCAAACCCTAACCAAGGAATTAAGGCTGCCAAGTTCTAAATCTGAGTATGCATTATTGATCAACTTCATTATTAGTAATTTGTAATCACATTTCCCCATACTTGACCCCCTTTTCTCTCTTTTTTCTTTTTTTCCCTGGACTACGTAGCAAGACAAAGCATACAAGCTCGTGAATGCCTTACCTTTAAAGATAATGATGAAAATGTCCATGCCCTTGATCCATCTATTATCCCTAGTATCATAATGGTCTTTTGCATTATCATTTTTGGTACTTTTAAAAAGCAATATTCCCTGTAGCAAAGTTATTTACATTATATTTATAGGAACAACACAAATAAATGCTAGTATTCTATAATGTTAACACTATCTCAAGCTTTTGAATTTTAGAAAAGGAAAAAAAAAGAAAAAAGAAAAATCACTATTGTAATATCCATGTTTAGGTAGACTTGTAACTCAATCAGCTAATAGTAACAATTAGTAACTAGAAAAGTTGAGGTGTATATACTAATTTCAGATAAGTTGCAAAATGAATTTTTGCAATAGACAAAAGCTAGAAAGATATTCTAAAAAATATAAAGAAGGTTCAAAATCTCTACAAAATTTGAACATGAATTAATTTGAAGATACTTTACTTGGCCCTTGATCTTAAAATACCTGTATCAATCCATGCCAAGTTCAAAGTAGTAATTTAAAATAAAAATAAATTAAATATGAGATGCAAACCTTGAACATGTCAAAAACTTTTGCAATGTAATTCTTTGGGGATAAGTCCTACACCATTAAGACAAAATCTATATAATCCAATGAAAATAAGTCAAAAGATTAAAAAATAAGTAAAATAGTTTCTAGGATAGATTTGTCATACTTACGACAAAATACTTTCCTCAAGAGCCTTGTACATATAGGTTATAGGTGCAAAACTAATTCAAAACTTTTGCTAAACTTTAAGAATGCTCTTCTGCAATGCATTAAGCTATGACAAATAAAATGTGTAGATTTGGAATAATGCATCAAGATAATTGAGCTCTCTCCAATATTGTTCAACCTTAAATTGTATAGCATCCCTTTTTGTACCTTAATGACATTTGTAATGGTCACTGTGTTACTGATCACATTGCTTGTTGGCCTTAAGACTTATTCATATGCATATTTTGGTCAAAATAATTTTACCAAGTTACATGATTTTTAATCTATGTGTTGTACCATGTAGTTGATGAGGTTTAAAGCTAAGCATATAATTAAAAAATGGTGCAAAATTTGGGAATTAAAATACAAAATGTTTAGAATTCACATAAGGTTACAAATGCAATTTTCATATAACATATTTCTTGAATGGATTATATATTCAAGAACCACACATGTACTTGGACTTACTAATTGATTCAGTTTGTTCGTGGAGTAAAAGCTATGTAGAAATAATAAAGTAAGAAAACACAAATGAGAGACAAGATTCTTAGAAAATTTGATAGTTTTGACTTATTCTAGCAGTACTTGAGTTTGTTTAGTTAACATGTACATGGGTAAATGCCCATGTTGAAACCACTGAATTCCTTATTTTTATCCCACTAACACAAAAAAGTGTAATAAAATTTAGTCATTCCGCTGAGTTAATGACAAATTAATTAGAAAAAAAATCGTAATATTTGAAGCGGCGGCATATATATTTAATCTATGATAGTGTTGTCGCATCTCGCTTAATGACGTTACATTTCGCCTGCTAAATCCTTGTCATAATAATTAATGAATATATAAAATAATATATAGACAAGATGATCGAAACGGGGATGTAGCTCAATTGGTAGAGCGCTCGCTTTGCATGCGAGAGGCACGGGGTTCGAAACCCCGCATCTCCATCATGAAACTTTTTAAGGCTTTGTTCGACAAATATATATTGTTTCGCTTATATTATTTAGATTCAAATTAATATTGGATGAAGGAGAGGGACTATTACTGTGTAAGAATGTATTTTGAGTAAAATTATATATTATCTAATTTTAAATTATTATTAGATAAGGGAGAAGGGTTTTAATTATTATTAGATAAGGGAAAGGGGTTTTAATTATTATTGGATAAGGGAGAGGGATTATTATTGTGTAGGTTCTATGCATTTACCAAGGTATTTGGGATTAAAAGATTGAAAAATAAGTGTACATTTTATATAAAATTGAATAATTTTGTGCATATGTATTGGTTTTATTTATTTTTTAGTATAAGTAATGTATAAGAAAAAATCATATGATGACATATTACCTTTACAAATAGAAGATATGGAATAGATAGGGATTGATCACATTTATTTTTTATGATATTTCAAAATTTTCACATTATCCTTACAAATATAAGATACGAATGGACATGTATTGGTCATATTTATATTTTGCTATATTTCAAAATTTTCATTTTGAATAAAAAATATGACTTCCTCTCCACTTGAACTTTAAATAGACATTGTCCGTACAATAGTTATATACATGCAACATACTTATTAAATGAGCAAGTTACAGTGCATGCCTATTGATACCTCTCCCTTATTTATGAGGGAGGGAAGCTCTACATATCTAACTCACAAATTTGCACTCCTAAAATTACAATAATACATTGATGGTTGTCCAGTGTATTTTTTTTCTGTCAGGCCAAAACAAAATCACCTATTATTTTATCTTAACACCAATAAGAACTATCAAAAACTGTTGCATTCCTAAACCTTAATTTTCATTATTAATATAAATTATTTTATCACAGAAAACCATTAAATTTTAATACGTTGCTCAAATTTAATGTTATTTGTTGCATGTCAAGAATTCTCTTTTGATTCAAATAAAAAATTTAAATTCAACTCTTTTTCAAAAATTTCAAACAATTTTATCAAATAATTTTTTTATTTTTATTTTTCATATTTTTAACCCAAAAAAAAAAAGAAAAAAAATCACAAAAACTAATTAAAAATAGGATATAATACTAAATTAATCCATTATGCTAACTTATTCATACAATGAGTTGGCAACGATCAACATATTTTAAGAATAACAACCAATAGATCTATATAGTCTAATCCCAACAAAGAGAGTTATTCTTTCCCACTAAAGATAAGTTTTTTGAAATCTCCAAAACTCATATCCTTTCCCCCAAGAGAGAAATTATTTGAAATCCGGAAAACCTATACACAGTGTTCCAAGATGTATTTTTTTTCCAACTTTGTCTTGAACAATGCATGTAAATTCTAATAAGCCATTGTCTGCTTTCGTTGTTCATTATGGGTATATCGTTCCTCACAAGTTCCACATTGTTCTAGAACAACCTCTTTGCTTATCGCACTACTTGTGTTTTGCACATATTTTGCCCATCTATAATGTGTTTTTTTCCTCACCAAAGGTCCCCTATTGCGCATCAGATTAAGTTTTTGAATCCAATGATTCCACCTCATGTTTTGATTGTGCCTCCCCATGCACTTTTAATAATTTTGACTCCTTGCTTTCTTTTCCCTTCTCATATGATGCAACTGCAATTCAGTGTTGCACATCAGATTAAGCTTTCGAATCCAATGATTCCACCTCGTGTTTTGATTGTGCCTCCCCATGCAGTTTCAATAATTTTGATTCCTTGAGTTATTTTCCCTTCTCACATGATGTAGCTGCAATTCAAAGCCAATTTTATATAGTGAAGAGAGAAGGTTTGTTGAAAAAGAAGATGATGCAAATCCCAATCCATCATTCTTTCACCCTTCCCTTGAAAGAGAGTTATTCTTTCCCACTAAAGATAATTTTTTTGAAATCTCAAAAACTCATATCCTTTCCCACAAGAGATACATTATTTGAAATCTAGAAAACCTATACACAATGTTCCAAGATGTATTTTTTTTTCCAACTTTGTCTTAAATAATGCATGTAAATTCTAGTGAGCCATTGTCTGCTTTCATTGTTCATGATGGGTATATCATTCCTCACAAGTTCCACATTGTTCTAGAATAACCTCGTTGCTTATTGCACTACTTGTGTTTTGCACATATTTTGCCCATATATAATGTGTTTTTTTCCTCACCAAAGGCCCCCTATTGCACATCGGATTAAGTTTTTGAATCCAATGATTCCATCTCGAGTTTTGATTGTGCCTCCCCATGCACTTTCAATAATTTTGACTCCTTGCTTTCTTTTCCCTTCTCACATGATGCAGCTGCAATTTAGTGTTGCACATCAGAATAAGCTTTTGAATCCAATGATTCCACCTCATGTTTTGATTGTGCCTCCCCATGCACTTTCAATAATCTTGACTCCTTGCTTTCTTTTCCCTTCTAACATGATGCAGCTGCAATTCAGAGCCAATTTTATATAGTGAAGAGAGGAGGTTTGTTGAAAAAGAAGATGATGCAAATCCCAATCCATCATTCTTTCACCCTTCCCATGACTTCATCTTCTGAGGTGCATTGTTTTTCTTCTCGTTGAATTATAGTAACACAGCTATTATTTTCATTATACTATCTTTTTTTATTAAATCATACAATATATTATTAAAAAAGAAACATAATACATGCTTGCTCAAAAAATGGGTAGTATAAGAGCACAAATCAAAATAAGAAACATACAACCATCGATGACAAAATAACTTGGAAACAAAATGATGGTTAAACTAACATTATAGTGACATCATCCAAACATAATAAAAGGACAAACAACCAACACTATACAATAGGCACCATAACGTTGCAAAAAGAGGAGGAGGTGACAGTGGCCTATTAGGCTTATTTCCCCAGTGTCCCCCTTGAGGGGGAGAAATATCTAGTATGTTCCACTCATCAACCTATTTTCTTTCTTCTTCACCTTCTTAAGTCTTTCTGCGGGGGGTGGGAGAGGGGAAAACTTACAAGATCCATCCTAGGAAATTTCATCTAAACATTTCCAATTGGTGGCCTAAATATAGCATGACCAAAGTCATTTTAAGGCAAGGGCCACCATCCAAACCCTTGAGAAGTATAAAATCTCTGACAGGGAAGAGGTGGAGGGATAAAGAAGGTTGAACAGCTATGAGACCTTCACCACATATGGCCATGTGACCACCATGCATGTACTATGTTCTGATAGTCATAAGGCTCCTCAAGGGGTACTATGTTGAATGTGCATGAAGCATTACCCAAATGGCCCATAAGAGTGTGAAGATGCTCAACTTTAAAGGAAACTTTATCTACCTACATTTGAATTTGTAACATAACATTAGATAATATAAATATTATGTTAGCAATAGGAAAAACTTTGTCTAAGTAGTCTTCATTAAATATAGCTGCATTCCTATCTTTCCATAGAGTAAAAATAATTTTAATTCATAAAATATGCCATATTTGCTGATATCTTGAAAGGAATAGAGAAAAATATCCTAAGAGGGTAATGTTCCAAGTGAAAACCTCTAACTTGAAAGGCTTAAAAGAGTATAGGTCCATTGCCACATATCCTATGCTTTATTACCAAAAAAAAAAGTAATTTAGTAACTCGAAATGACCACAAATAGGGCATCTAGGAGAGGGAATCCACTTGTGAAGAAGTCTATCTCCAACAGGGAGACCTTGGTAGAGAATGCACTAGGCAAAATTGGCCTTTTTGGGTTCTACCACAATAGATCAAACACTTTCGAACCTCCTATTCCAAAAGGAGGGGGAGTTGCTAGAGTTTCATCATTTATTGAGCATCTCCTAATAAGTGTTGTTGGGAGATAGCCATTGATAACCAATATGGGCTTAATACTAAAGCACTGGGGTGGAGACAACCCAATTCCAGTCTTTCCACCACTTGGAAAAGCTTATAACACTGATTTTATGCAAATTAGAATCTAAAGTAGCCATATGAATCTTAGACATAGACTCAAAATCCTGAGCATTCAACCTGAATTTGGTTGTTAACTCAAGCCTACTAAGCCATGATTTAGAGCACTTATCAAATATATCACCCAGAACTCAAACACCTCTGTATAAAATATGCAGAACTTTAATTTTGGGGAATAATGCCAAGGGTTTCTCATTTATGGTGATCACTAGAGACCACCAAATATAGTGAGCATTAATAGAGAAACCAACCTAGAAAATCATCCCATTTCCACCTTAGTTAGGGCTTGATAGTAATAAAGCATTCAAATCTTTAGCATCCACATATGTACATATATGACAATGATCATAAATTCACCTAATCTAGAATCTGGGTATAGTTAAAGATCCATGATTTCAAACCCTAACCAAGGAATTAAAGATGCCAAGTTTTAAATCTGAGTATGCATTAGTGATCAACTTCATTATTAGTAATTTGTAATCACATTTCCCGATACTTGACCCCCTTTTCTCTCTTTTTCTTTTTTCCCCTAGACTACGTAGCTAGACAAAGCATACAAGCTTGTGAATGCCTTACCTTTAAAGACAATGATGAAAATGTCCATGCCCTTGATCCATCTATTATCCCCAGTATCATAATGGTATTTTGCATTATCATTTTTGGTACTTTTTAAATGAAATATTCCTTGTAGCAAAGTTGTTGACATTAGCTTTATAGGAACAACACAAATAAATGCTAGTATTTTATAATGTTAACACTATCTCAAGCTTTTGAATTTTAGAAAAGAAAAAAGAATAAAAGAAAACTCACTATTGTAATATCCATGTTTAGGTAGACTTGTAACTCGATCAGCTAATAGTAAAAATTGGTAACTGAAAAAGTTGAGGTGTATGTATTAATTTCAGATAAGTTGCAAAATGCATTTTTACAATAGACAAAAGCTAGAAAGATATTCTAAAAAATAAAAAGAAGGTTCAAAATCTCTACAAAATCTGAACATGAATTAATTTGAAGATACTGTACTTATCACTTGATCTTAAAATACCTATATCAATCCATGCCAAGTTTAAAGTAGTAATTTAAAATAAAAATAGACTAAACATGAGATACAAACCTTGAACATGTCAAAAAATTTTGCAATGTAATTCTTGGGGGATAAGTCCTACACCATTAAGACAAAATATATATAATCCAATGAAAATAAGTCAAAAGATTAAAAAATAAGTAAAATAGTTTCTAGGATAGATTTTTCATACTTAGGACAAAAGACTTTCCTCAAGAGCCTCATACTTATAGGTTATAGGTGCAAAACTAATTCAAAACTTTTGCTAAAATTTAAGAATGTTCTTCTACAATGCATTAAGCTATGACAAATAAAAATGTGTAGATTTGGAATAATGCATCAAGATAATTGAGCTCTCTCTAATATTGTTCAACCTTAAATTGTATAGCATCCCTTTTTGTACCTTAATGATATTTGTAATGGTCACTGTGTTACTGATCGCATTGCTAGTTGGCCTTAAGACTTATTCAGACGCATATTTTGGTCATAATAATTTTACCAAGTTACATGATTTTTAATCTATGTGTTGTACCATGTAGTGGATGAGGTTTAAAGCTAAGCATATAATTACAAAATGGTGCAGAAATTGGGAATTAAAATACACAATGGTTAGAATTCACATAAGGCTGCAGATGCAATTTTCATATAACACATTTCTTGAATGGATTATATATTGAAGAACCACACATGTACTTGGACTTATTAATTGAGTTAGTTTGTTCATGAAGTGAAAGCTATGGAGAAATAATAAAGTAAGAAGACACAAATGAGAGACAAGATTCTAAGAAAATTTGATAGTTTTGACTTATTCTAGTAGTACTTGAGTTTATTTAGTTAACATGTACATGGGTAAATGCTCATGTTGAAACCAATGAATTTCTTATTTTTAGCCCACTAACAAAAAAAAGTGTGTGTAACCCAGTCGAATAATGTGGACATCATCAAAAGCAGCTTTTGATCATGCAAATAATTTGAGGTTTCTTTCTATTGTAAGTGAGGGATTGAGTTGAAGATATTCATCAATTTCCTATGATAATATGCAATAGTATGATATATATTTTAATATAAGAAATTCAAATACTCTTCTTCTAGTTATTGTTTTTATCTTACCCACTGACAATGCCCACACCCAAGAAAGGTTTTCATGTCCACTCCCCATCCTAAAGCAAATATCTAGTTGGTGATATCCACTTTCATTTAAATCTATAAGCCTATCTAGAGCATTATCCATGAAAAAACTACCATTTAAATAACCAAATGTTAAACTCAAAATACATGTCACCAAAAATTAAAACAAATCTTTTAATATTATCATTTTCCATGGCATCAAAATCTCTCAAATCTTTTACAGTAAACAAAATTTCAAAACAAAGTTTAATTAGTCATAAAATGCCCAGATCATCATATAGGTTTAAGGGGAAGAGCAGAGGTAGTTTGTTGATGGAATTCCAAGTGGTTTTCATTAACTATTATGAACATTGAAAGTCACATTGTAGTAGTGTATTTTTTTTTTACAAACTCCTTTATTATAGGGTGCCTTTCAGTGCTTATTATAATCAACAATCTCACTAGTGCTTGATATTTAAGCCATTAAATTATTTTAGTATCATCTAATGTCCTTGTTTTAAAGCATTTTATGTCTTATATTGAGCATGGACATTTTTTATGTCTTAAATTCAACTATGTAAAAAAGCCACGTATCAAAAACTAGTATTTGGACTAGGTACAAGAAACATAATTACAATGTAAAAAAGCTACATCAAAGTCACACCATAAGACAAAAGACAAAACAACAATGCAATTAACAAAACATTGAAAAGGCCATCAAACTATTCATAATTTTCATCCTCAATGTTTACGTGGGCAACATAGTCAGAATCGAAATGAGGTCCTTCTCATCAAAACTAGCTCCATTATCCAAGCTCTCAACAATAGATGACACTATTTCCACATGTTCAAGGAAATTGACCATTTTTGTTTCATGTATAAACCTCAACAATTTATCAAGATCCTGCTTTTTAGGATTTTCAATCACCTTCTCTAAATATTTTAATTTTTTTTCCATATATGCATACATAATCCACCCAAATTCCTCCACTATAACCTTGGTGGTATTGGCCAAGGCACTCTCAACACAGACACTATCATTCTTCAATAAAGGATCATGCTCATAGATGTTTGGTTGTTTGTCACCTTCTCGAGGTGATTCCATCACTTATCACTTTATGTAAAACCTAAGTTGCACTGACAAATCCAAGCAAACTTTGCAAAAAAATAGATATGAGCTTTAACTCCTTGCCCTATCATGTTTGTCACATATGTTATTTGATCAAACATAATCAGATAAAAAACATTAAGTATTTGAATTGAAATAGTAATGGTAACTATAAATGTAAAAAAAAATCAGAAAAAAAATCCACGATTTTGATTAGCCATGTTGCTTTCAACCAACATGCCTTCACATGCTATAACTTGTTTATATATATATATATATATATATATATATATATATATATATATATATATATATATATATATATATATATATATATAAGCAAATCAATTCACAATAATCAATAGGCACTCAACATCAAGAAATGAAAGAACAATAATCATAGTAATTGGTGTACACAACAAATTAAATGAAGATTTAAATATTAAAGATCACTAACACTTGTGAGGGAATAAATTATAACTTGAATACTTATAGTACTTATTTGCTAAATGGATTTTATTACCTTGTCATTATTGTAAAAAATTATAGAGAAAAAACTTCATCAAGATAATGATTAATCACATATACTCACATAACTGATCTTGACATGACTTAAACACAGGTTAAAATTTCACAAAAATAATAACAATCTAACTAAAATATCTTTCACATAAAATATTTTAAAAAAAAGAAATTAAAACAATCAAAAACAAAAAAGAAGAAGGATTATTGATCTTAGCTAAGGCCAATATGTTTTCAGACAAAGCAATTAAAATACAAATAAAAAATTCATCAGGTTAAATACTAATCATAGATATTCATAGAGCTCACCTTGACATGACTTAAACATAAGTTAAAATTACATAAAATAATTTTCTACAAAAATAGTTTTCAAATAAATAAATAGATAAAATAGTTTTCTAAAAAAGAATTAAAACAATCAAACATAACCAAAAAAAAAGGATTATTGACCTCACCTAAGCCCAACAGTTGAGGTTTATCATAAACAAGACAAAAAACTAAGATTAACTGTAATCATAGGACCAAAATTAACTTTTCCTACAAACAAGGAACTAATGTTAAAATATACTATCAAAACATCACTATAGTCAAGATATTCTACACGCATATAATGATAGATAACCAAAAACTAAATCGAGTTCACTGAAACTAGATATGTTTCAGACATGAAAAAAGGTTTATTAGATCACTTCAACTATTTAAGGTTTAACATTAATACAATTTTAAAAAACAATAATGCATGCTCTATTTGCTTAAGTTTAAATACAAGAGACTAACTAGATTATAAAAAACACGTCACTAATTTTTGAATATTTAATTTCTACCATAAATAAAATAGGCATATGCGTGTGTATAAAATAGTTGGTAAAACTTTCAGCCAGTTCATGCTGATTTTTTTTTTTTTGCATAGTTAAAAAAACATTGTTGCAAGCTAGTTAGTCTCTTCCAATTCAAATAACTCACTCAAAAATATCTAACATATCAATAAATACTTGATGCCAATGCTCCTAGAGATAAATATAAAGGGCTTGCTAATAAAAAAGAAACATTTTTGTTCAATTGCAATAATATATTAAATGCCCTTGCTATCATAATAAAATAGCATAGTTTTTCTCCCAGGAAAAAATGACACTATTAAAAAAATAAATAATAAACACAAATTTAGCACCTAAAGCTCTAATATAAATCTATAATTTTCTTTGAAATTACAAAGACTAGTGCTTAAAATCCACTCGCCAATTTATCCAAACACTGTCGATTCACTATCAAGAAAAAACATTCCCAAAACCCTCATATTTCACTCTAACCCAAATAAATTCTTTAAACATATTATTTGGAAAATTAGATTTTCCTCAAGCACAACAACCATCAAAATGAATAAAGGCATTTTTTAATCATCAAATATCATATTATCACATAGATTTATCAAAAAATCTTATAATTTAAAAAAGAAAACCTAGCATGATGAAAACCATTCAAATAGCTCACTTTGAAATATATAACAAGCCAATAAATAATTGACACCATTGCTCTTGGAGATAGCTATAAAGGCCTTACTGAAAAAAAGGGACCTAGATCATTAGAAAAACATTCCCAAAACCCTTATATTTTACCGTGACCCAAACAAATAAATTATTTAAATATATTACTTCAAAAATTATATTTTCCCAAGCACAACCATCAAAACAAACAAAGGAATTTTTCGATCATCAAAGGTCATATTATCACATAGATTTATCAAACAAGCCAACAATTTAGAAAATAAAACCTAGAGTGACAAAAGCCATAAAAAGCAAGCTCATAGTAAAAAAAATCTTACCTCTAAACTCTCCACACAGAATATGTTTCTCATGCCATAATATCACATAGATTTACCAAAAATCCTACAATTTAGGAAAAAAACCTAGTGTGACAAAACCCATTCAAATAGCTCGCTCTAAAATATGCAACAGACCAATAAATACTTAACACCATTACTCCTAGAGATAGATATAAAGGCCTTACTAAGGAAAATGAAATGATTTTGTTCAACTACAATGATATGGCAAATGCCCTTGTTATCATAATAAAATAACATAGTTTTTCCCCTGGGAAAAAATGGTGATGATAACAAAATAAATAATTAACAAAAATTTAGCACTTAAAGATATAATAGAAATCTATAATTGGGAAGCATTGCACGAATAACAAACTCTAATTGTTTGAATATATTACTTCATAAATTATATTTTTCTCAAGCATAATAACCATCAAAATGATTAGAGGCTTTTTTCGATCATGAAACCCAGATTATCACATAGATTTATCAAAAAAGCCTGTAATTTAGAAAACAAAACATAATATGATGAAAGACATAAAAATCAAGCTCATAACAAAAAAAATCTTAACTCTAAATTCTCCACACAACATATACTTCTCTCCAGTCCTCCTTGCTTCAGTGAACACAATAAGCTTTTCCAAGCATCCAAATCTTTGAAACCTGCCACCATGTTTTCTATCACCCAATCTTGTATTCAATGCCAAATCTTTGAAATAAGCGATCCACACCCCACAAACAAAAGTAAAATTGAATGCCATGTCATTCCTACCTTGTCCAAATGCCTAATCTATCTGTCGTGCCATTAATGCATGGTATCGATCCAAGTAAAATGGCCCATAACATCTAAAAAATAACCAATCAACTTCAATCAAATATTTTTATTTTATTTATGTTGTCAAACAAACTGCTATTTGACTTTACAAAAGACTTATATTTTTTATTTGTTCGCTAATCAATGAAAAATGATTGGCCGCCACACCCAACAATAATTCCAAGTTAAACACAAATGGAGTATCCCTCTAGGACTAATAATTATTAATTTGCACAAGGGTGTGAAAAAATAACTTTCATACTTTTTTTAATAAAAAACTTCAAGCAATATTTTGTTAATGGAACAATTAGATTCTTCTCAGATCATAAATTAGTTTTTTTATCCTTCAACTCATAGATGCTAGATCTAGAAGCAAAAATTGCCTTACATAACCTTGTCCAAATTGAAGCTCTAATACCACTTGCAATGAAATTACCTCAATAGATCAAAATAGTTCACAACAATGGATATAAATATAAACACCATAAAAAAATTAATAATAATATAACATAATAATGAGAACAAAATAAGAAGATTTACAAAAATAATTGACAATAGAGCAAAATACGTTATAAACAAGAATGTGCCACTTCAAGGGAGAAACCTGCACAACCATGCAATAAGAATGAAATTTATAATATGATTTTCAAGTAGTAATCAATACCTCCTATATATACCCTATATAGGCTATAAATAATCAATAAACCGACTCTATTAACAATATAATAATGTATAGAAATGTAACAAGATAAGAAAAAAGGTCATGTAGGCCACATGTTAACCACACATATCCCTAAACAAGTTATATGTCAAGGGCATAACACTTAATAACATTAGCTTTCCATGAGAAAACCTTTAATCATACATTTTTTATAACTATAGTCTACCACCACAAGTATGTACATGAGTCTAATAGAAGGAAGCCTTTAAAGTGACTATATATGAGTTAAATGGAACTAGGTATGCATGGGTAGTGAGATGTAGTTAATCAAGGACATTAAGGTGAAAATATCTATTTGTTGGTAAATAATTACTTATTAAAAGATAATGGATTAGTTGTTAAGAGTAAGAAATCACTAACTCTAAGGAAAATTTTAATGATATTTTTTGATAAGAACAAGAACATCGAACTAATGAGTTTCTCAGCGAATTAAAAACACCTATAGTAGTTTGCTTTGGCCATGATCTAATTTAAAACTTGCATCATTTATGGGGTATAATGATGTTGAGTATTTGGAAAAATGAAAATAATGATATAAATAATATATGATTTCAATTTAAAAGTTTCATTACATATGCTAT
Organism: Torreya grandis; assembly: GCA_037957365.1. Lineage (NCBI taxonomy): Eukaryota > Viridiplantae > Streptophyta > Pinopsida > Cupressales > Taxaceae > Torreya > Torreya grandis. The sequence continues at coordinate 117,639 of JARHVA010003170.1, forward strand.
TAAAAAAATTATGTTTATGTTGTAATCGATACCTGTCAATGATTTCTTGTTCAAAATCACATCAAAAGTTTTACATGCTATAAGCAATCACCTATGTAAATAGACCTTTAAGCATCACCCAAACGTTATACATAACTTTATAATAGTTTCTTATACATATATAAATAATATCTATTAATTAAAAAAATTGAAGATAGTAGTACAATAAAATTAGTATTAAACTTGAAACACAAAAAACATTTGAAAGCCTAGAAATTACAATTGTTGCATCAATAGTCATTTTAAAATAGAATACTAAGAGCTGATTTACATATCCAAATTAAAAACTAAAAAAAAAGGATAGACACTTCTTTGAAAGACATAATAAAGTTCATCATTTAGAGATCCAACTTTCGAATGGATAATGAGTAGCTGGGGTAAGTTATAAAGTATTGTTGAACTATGTGTTACATGAATCAAACATAAATGGAGTTAATTTCAATAGTGTCTCGACTCTCCATTAGTGCTTTGTGAAAATATTTAACCACCAATTCACAATGTTGACCATGTTTCTCTCTGCAATAATATTAACCTCTAAATTTGGAGATTTGTAAATTTTGTTCTTTAATTTTGTACTCAAGAGTAAAGTAATAGAGTATAGCTGCCCACTAGCTTATATGGCTATATTATAAGATATCAAACCTCCCCTTCCAGATCATAAATCACTCCATAATAGATTTTCTTGTCGAGTTGGATTCCATTCTGATCAAGACTTCATAATGGAGTCTGATCAAGCGAAGTGACTATAGTTTGATTGATGACTAACTCAAGTGCCCAGTCATTTGTCTATTATGCTTTGGTTTCATCTGATAGATGGAATCCTTCAGTTTAAGTCCATAGTTTATAGGCCTTCTAGAGTATCCTTCTCTTCTATTTGATTAGAGGGAACAAAGCATCCGATCAACAATACTGCATATATAGATATGGCCATATATAGATAAGGGTCGAGCCCCCATATATATCGATAGTGAGCACCTTTTGTTCAGTGTTTAATCCTATTCCATGAGGTATATAATCTCTCCATAGTTTCTACTCGAATACACACCCACTCATATCATGTATAAAATCATGAGGGACACACACAAGTGGCCACTCCCACCTACCCAGATATAGATAGGGAGATAGAGAGATAAGGCACTGCATAGCTACCCTCTCTACCAGTATTGGACACTCTCACCTACCTATCTCTCTATCAGATGGCGCCCCTCCTAGCTATACCTATCCCTACTTGCCATGAAGTCTATATAGACTCACATATAGACATACACACTCACATATACATATATACATGTGTGTGTGTGTGTGTGTGTGGTGGCAAAACAATCTTAAATTAGAGACACCTCCACCTCGCTCTTCCCCTTCCCCTCCCTATATAGATGGGGATGGGATTGGGGAGGCCTGCCTATATACCTATATATAAAGGGGTGGGAGAGGAGAGCAAGTTATCTATCTCTGATCTACCTTCTATTATATACGTGATATGATAATCTAAACTACATGATATCACTCACTGCATTGGTGCACTAGTTATCACTTGATCCAATATCTCAAGATGTTGAGTTACTTATTTTTATTACCTGACTTTAATTAAGTATTTATGAATTATTCTTTTAAATTGAAAAATTTGACATTTGTGATATTGATCATTCAATATTTAGATATTATATAAGTTTTTATTTACACTCATACTATAATATCGATAAAATTGTCAACCCAAATTAATTTTGTATAAAAATATTATTATCAAATATTACAATAACATTTTATGCTAATTACGAAGTCATCATAATATGATCACAACCAACCACAAAAAAATCAAATTAAATTTTTTTATAATATATATTTCATTAATCACTTTCAAATATAAAAATATACTACATTAATCACTTTCAAACGTAAAAATATATTATTAAACACCAACAAAAAAAGATGGCATTAAGTGGCCAAACTTGTTACTTAACAATATTCCACTTGGAATGTCAATCGATCCACCTTTGTCTTCTTTATAAAAATTCTTATGTTAAAATATTACAACCAATTTAACGGTTTTTTTTATATATTAAAAAATTAAGTCCATGTATTATTATAACACTTTAAAGCAGATACCTTAACAAATTAATGTGGTAAAAAATTAACAAGGTGGTGTTTTCCATGTATTATGTCAAAGTATTACATTACATTTTAGATATCTTGTGTAATTATCAGAGTTTTGAATATAAAGCATTTCAACGATTGACATTATTTACAGACAAACAAGGTTCACTTTCCTAATCTAATTGATGTTGGAGGTTAATATATCACTTTTATAATGGAAAGTCTGTATTAGGTAGAGTAAATTATTTTTTATAGCTATTTAAAGATTTTTTATAGTTGTATTGAAGATGTAGGTTATGTTGAAAAAGATGTAATTTTCTTTTTTTTTTAAATGAAATTTTGTAAAGCAAAAGGGTGTAAATTTGCAATTGTAATTGACTTGAAATTTATTATTGTTGATCTCATCTTATCTTTTATGCAAAAAATGTTAAATAATAATAATTTTATATTTTTGGTAGAGGTGACGGTGGAAAATGAGGTTGTGTGTTTCTTCATATGATGCGAGAATGAGTTGTATGGGAGGAGACATTTCATTTCATGACGAACTTAAATAATGGTAAAATAGTGGGTAAGGGTAAGGTCATACAGAACATACAAGTGGTGAAATATTTCAAAGTGAGTTGGGTGATGATGATGAGGGGCAATGAGAGGTTATTTCAGTTGATATCATATATCAGATGACCCATATTGTACACTAGACCTCTATTCAAGGTAGTTATTGGATTTACATGCCCTGCACTCATTGCAAAGGGGTCTGTAACTTGCAAAGAGGCAATATTTTTAATTGTTCTTTTTCTATCGTCAAAAACGAATAAAAACATCATGAAAATGTATTTGATTATAGTAAAAATCCATAATTAATATGTAACTCGAATCAATATTACAACATCATTAATATAAAAACAAGATAAAAATTCTAAAATCTATATTCACATATTAATTATAAATATAATATATTTTACCAATATAATATATTATATAAAAATTATATTATTATATATTTATAACTATAAATATTATTGAAATATATAAATTACTATATATGTAAAATATAATAATTTATATAGTATATTATACCCCAATTACAAACCGGAGAAGGGAAGTCTCTTGAAGGCTGGCCCCACAAAGTGACCGCTAGCCACTAGTCAAATAGAATCTTTGCCCCTCAATACCTTCAACAAATTTGACACATAGACAAGCATTTTCATAGTTGACCCACTACACACACCATGGACCAAGAATTTCCCAAATTACTTTCAAAACTAAACCATTGGGAATCCAAAATATCTTTTCTTCAATATGAATTTTGAGATCACTAAGGGAAATCCATTTTTCTTTTATCAAAAAAAATAAAAAAATAAAAAGATGGCTTCACCATAGTAAATTCGTCTGATTATTCCATTTTAAATTTTTAGAGAAAAAAAGATGGCTTCATCGTAGTAAATTTGTCTGACTATTTCATTTTAATCTTTTAGAGAAAAACGATGGCTCCATGGTAGTAAATTCGTCGGACCATTTTATTTTAATCCAATTCACATAGACCCAATAATAGAGATCCTTGATATAAAATTTCAGATTTCTTTCAATCAAAATGATGTATAACAAGGTAAGAATAAACCATAAACCATGCAAACAATGTTGCCAAAACAAAGTAAGGTGAAACACGTGAGAACCATCAATTCACACCCCCTTCCCCCTGCACTCCCCCCCCAAGGGGATGCATCACAAGGGGTTAGTCATTATAAAGCCCAGGGGAGGCCACATAAGGAAATAACTTTGATAGAAAATGATTTCATTTAGTCCAAGAAAATAAAGATTAACCAAGGATTTTTAAAAGCATGGTGTATAATAAAGTATTGTTCTGGCTCACTAATAAGAATGATCTCTAAAAAAATGGTGGATGGGATGAATAATGAAGCAAAGGCTTAGGCCCTCACTCTTGTGTTAAAGCTCCTGGTCCAATGTACACTAGGAAAAGTTATAATTGAAAGGAATTCAATGGTGATGATATGAGCTAGTTACAACTACAAAGCCAATTTGTGGAATATTAAGAACATTTTGGGATGAGTTTGGCACCTCTTAGACTCTCTAATGGTGTGGGAGGTGATTCATTGCTTCCAAGAAGATAACTCAGTAGTTAATCTCGTTCCTAGTTAGGGTATTACACAAGATGAGGAGTTGATCATAGACAATTAGGTGGATGCTTGGCTTGGTTTGACCGTGTTTGTAAGGAATTGCCTTTGAAAATGTCCCCCTTAGCTTCTAGTTCTTCCTCACATATTTTGGAGTTCATGGTGCTAATGGAAGGTTACCCAACAATTTGTGTAAATTGCCATGGTAATGGTGGTGGCTTAAACCTATGGCATGGGAAGGTGATAATTGCTTGGCATAGTAATTTTAGATCATTATTTAGCCACTACATATAATGAATGGGGAATGAGGTCATCTTGATTTCAATTTGAAAGGAAGATAGTGCGGGAAGCTTAATGAAGTATGAGAAGCTCCTACACAGCTTGTCTTGTTTTTTAAATGCCCTTAGAGAAGTGTGAGATGGCATTTCGTAACTAGGTATTAGAGAAGAGTTAAAAAATTATTTTGGGTTCTTACAGGGTAAATTATAGAGGTTATCTGGACTATAGTGGGTTATGTTTATGTTCACTTAAGCATTCACAACAAGGTCAACTCGAAGCTCACTTCTATTTTTATCAACAATGTTCTATGGGCCTTGGGGGATAAAAAGGTCACTTAAAGAGTTGTTGATAAGATGGTCCACCCTAGCTTATGTATTGGGATGCCTCAGACTTTGGACAAGATAGACTGGAGGTTCTTGCACCCTTAATGTTTTCAGGGATGGAACATAGAGGGCTAATTCCCATTGTGTTTTATGGGAGTTGGAGGAATGCTTTATGGTTTTGGTAGATTATATTGAATAAATGAAAGTGTTAATCATATTAGATAGCACATGGGAGGGGAAGGTTTTTCCACATTTGAACCTAGAAAATCTTAATTCCCTTTTGCTTTTGCTCAATTAGATGCTTGAAAAATGAATGACAACTAAGGTGACAACTGTGGAAAAATTCTTAGTTTGAGTTTATGGAGCAAGAAACCACCATTCATGATCTATGTCTATTTGTAAAGCTATCACATCAATGAGACATATTCTTATGAGTGATGGACCTATGACTTACCTTCAAGCCTCCTCAATTTACAGGCATAGAAGGTTTCTAGTGGCAAGATCAACCCCAAGGATTAGTGATATCTTCAAAAAATGGAGAAGGAATATGGGCAAAAATCCTCTTGGCCATGGGAAGGCCAAGAATGTAGTTAGAAAGGCTTGAAAATATGCAGGGTGTAGGGTTAAGAGAGGTGGTGGTGGATGTAGGTGGTGCTTAGATGGAGATGATGTGGAGGTTGGCCAACTGGAGAGTGAGCTGAGTGGCAAAGCAGAGGTTGTCAAGGTGACAACAAAAAACCTATGGATGCTCTAACTTAGTGGGAATTTATTATGTTTTAGTCTAATCTAGGGGCGATTTTTTATTTTTTAGTATGTTGGAATGCCAAATCATGATTGTAGAGCCTGGTTATGGTTTTTTGTTTCTGAGATACATCCCCGACTTTTGTTTATCTTTGGACTTAACATTTACCAAAGATCATTTTTATGGGTTCTTATTATGGAATTTTCCAATAATACAATCGATTCCATATATATTTCTCTTTAAAATGAATGGATAAAAGATCTCTCAATCCTTAATTATTAATAAAAATAATTATAATAATATCTAATATATATCTTATAATGTATAAATATTATTAACATTTAGTTTATAAATATAAAATATAATACTATTATATTATATATATTTTTGATTGATGATAATGATTGAATGAGGGGAATACCAAGATCTTAAAAGAAGGTGACTCATACAATGACACAACAAGCTAGAGAGTGTTCCAACCAATTGGGGAGGACAAACCCCGAAGAATAATGAAACAAAACTTAAAAAAAAACCAAAAAAATGGAATCAAAAGAGCAACCAATGCCAAGCACCAATAATTCTCACCACAACAAACTCAACAATAGTAGGAGAGCCCCTGAAGCCAAATCAGTGACCATCCCACTTCAAACCAACTTTCACCATCATGAGACTGAAATGAGATTTGAATATCACCCCAAGAAAACAAATGATGCTGCAAAAGGAAATCATTAAATGAGAAGTGTTGCCGACTAGGAAGAAGATGAGAAAAGCCAAAGAGAAGGGGCCAAAAGCCATAGTCCCTACCACCAAGAAAAGTGAAACATAAACCAAAACACTAAAGGAACCAACTTGGAAAGGAGGCATAGGATCACCCATTCTTACCACACTCCATCAAATTAGGCCAATTATCAAAAGAGTTGTCAGAGATTAGATCCAACCTTTGTGCAATGCCATGGTTGGCCAAGGAATCTACCTCAAAATTAGTCTCTTTGAAGTAATTTTAAGTGGACAAGGATCCCAATTAAATTAGGATAGTCCAAACTTTTTCTAAAATATATTACAAATTCCAAGATTTCATAGACTGATTCTAAAGACCAAAAATCACCATCATCGAATTTCATTTAATAACCAAATGCTCAATCCCACATTGAATTGTGAACTCCAACCCAAAAACTATTGTTTGAGAATTGAGCCTCCAATTCATTATTAGTACCATCCATGAGTTTCAAGGAAGTCACTCAAATTGGCAAACCATAACAATTGTAAATTATCCAACCCGCTCATGAAGCCTTGGAATTACCCCTTGTTGGCCCATCAAAGTTAAGCTTGAAAAAACTAGCTTGAGGGGGAATCCACACATAGGGATCACTCTTACACCTCAGGTTTTTACTTACTCTTGACCCATTAATAGGTTTAACCTTAAGCAACACTCAATTAGGTCTCACCTTCATGTCCCAGAAAGAAAGAGAGGCAAAATACATTCATGAATGGGTAGAGGTTACCTTAGAAATAACAATTTTAGCTTTGAAAAAAAATTCCAGGACAAATTTTCTTTACCTATAAAAAATTGATGATTCCATTATTTCCAAATATTCAAAATAAGAATAGTGGGATTAGCCTTCCAAATCCAAACAAAAGTATCCAAAGGTGAACATAAAAACCTAGAAGAAAACACCTAAATGAGAGATTATAGGCAAACCCACACCCAGTGGAATTTTTTACACAACCAACTCCAACATTCTACTTCAAAGTCGTAGTTATAGAAGAGGTGATTGGTATTTTCTTCATGGTTGAGATAGAGGCAACACCACGAGGGACCAAAAATCCCCATCTTTTTGAGGTGATCCTATGTTAAAACCTATCTTGGGAAGCTAGCCATGCAAAATCCCCACCTTTTTCCAATCCATCCTTATTCCATCAAATATTCCTAGTCCACTTGAAGTGATTGTCATAAACCTCTGACATTTTATATCCCATATTTACCTTGTAATTCCCTATTTTGGAGCTCGTCCACTAAAAAATTATTCCTTATTACACAAGAAAACTTTTCAATTAGTAAGAATTCTAGAAAGAAGTATTTTATGATCATAAAGAATATGAGCATGCCCTAAATCCTTCCAAAACAAAGCCTAATACCAACCTGAATGTTGAAGAAGCATGATCCAAAAGGCATGGGGGGTGTGAGTACATTTCCCAAATCAACTTTGCACCCACACCTTGATTTTGAAAACTAAGAATTTGAACCCCATCTCCATCGTCTCTATTTTCTTTACAAAATCTATCCCACTTTAACAACGAAACCTTTATTTTGATGTCACACCCTTGCCAAATAATTTTTTCATTATCTAGTTTATAGCATCAAAGACTTTCACAAGAGGTCGAAGAATAGACAACAAATAAATGGACTGAGCACTCAAAACAAATTTGAGCAAAGTAAGCCTTCCATCAAGAGAGAGCCATTTTCCTTTCTAGACACACAACTTAGAATGAAAAGTTGCAATGAGTTCTCCCACATGTCTGCTTTCCAGACTCTTTCTAAAAGAGAGAATTAAAACAATTTTATAATTTGTAACAAACACTTATATTAGAAATATTAAATTCTATTTTTTTTAGAAATCCCAATCAAAATAAAAAAATAGTGAATGGTTGTTGGTTCAACTTGAACATTTGTTGGTTCAATTGGTGAAGTTGCATGGTTCACAAAAATCTCTTTAGGGATCAATTCTTGCTGCTAGCAAAACTTGACATGTGAAAAGGGATGAAGTCAGGATCGTGCCCTGGGTGACTTTGGCAAAATGGATACCCCTCAGTCTTTAAATCTTAGCTCAAGATCACTGTATAAAGTGTGATTCATAAAAAAAAAAAATCACAAAATTATGAAAATGCTCTTATTATATATGTAAATTAAATTCAGACCTTAAAGAACCCTCACAAATGTATGGAAAATTCAAAAATTAACTTAACACATCAAATCTAATTTGTTTGCATAGTTTTCATACCTAAAAATTAGGACAAAATTATAACTGATTGGATGAATGAGCAAATACAATGATCTGTCAAAAAATTATCTTATAACTAAATTATGATTTCAATACATTTTGTAATCATCACAGGGCACCAGACCATACTACAAATAGATGCATCAACCTATAATATAAGATACAAGATTTGATAGATGCATCCACTTAAACTATTAAATAGACATTGAGACATTCTTCATACATAAGTTGGTGTACACACGATGTACTTATTAGATGGACAAGATACAGTGCATGACTATTACTAACTCTCCCTTATTTATGAGCAAGGGAAGCTCTACATGTCTAACTCACAAATTCACACTCCTAATGTTACAATAATACATGGTGGTTATCCAATGTATTTTTTTAATTTTTTACCTTTTTTTGGGTAAAAAATAACCACCTGTTATTTTATCCTAACCAATAAAATCTGTCAAAACTACCTCATTCCTAAACTCTAATTTTCATTATTAATATAAATCTTTTTATCACATAAAACCATTAAATTTTGACATGTTGCTTGAATTTGATGTTTGTTGCACATCAAGAACTCTCTTTTGATTCAAATAAACAAATTGAATTAAAAGTTTCGAACAATTTTCTCAAATTGAAATATTTTTTGCACTTTTAACATAACAATTTTTTTAAAATAGGGTATAATACCAAATTAATCCATTAGTTCTAACTTATTCATATAATAAGGTAGCAATGAGCAACACATATCTTAATAATAACAACCAATAGATCTATATGGTCTAATCCCAACAAAGAAAGTTATCCTTTCCCAACATGTCTTAACAATAACAACCAATGGATCTATATGGTCTAATCCCAACAAAGAGAGTTTTCCTTTCCCACTAGAGATAAATTATTTGAAATATCAAAAACTCATATCCTTTCCCACCAGAGATAAATTATTTGAAATCTCAAAAACTTATAGACAATGTTCTAAGATGTATTTTAATTTTTTTTCCAGATTTATGTTATAAAATGCATGCAAATTCTAATAAGCCATTGTCTACTTTTGTTGTTCATTATGGGCATGTGATTCATCCCAAGTTGCACATTATTCCAGAACAATATCTTTTCTTAATCAAGTACTTATGTTTTAAAAATTTATACCGTGCACTTTTTTTATATGCTCTCACAAAAATCCACCTGCTACACATTAGATTAAGTTTTTGATTCCAATAATTCCACCTTGTGTTTTGTTTGTGCCTTCCCAAGTGATTTCACTAGTTTTGAGTTCTTGTTTTCTTTGCCCTTCTCATATGATGCAACTGCAATTCTGAGCCAATTTTATATAGTAAAGAAAGGAGGTTTGTTGTAGAATAAGATGATGCAAGTCCTAATCTATCATTCTCTTACCATTCCCCTGACTTCATCTTGTCAGATACACTTCTTTTATCCCCATTGAGCTAAAATAGCATAACTATTATTTATGCATATGTTATCTCTTTTTTATTAAAACATACAATACATTATTTAAAAAGAAACATAATACATGTTCACTCAAAAATTGGGTGGTATGAGAGTAGACATAAAAATCAAAAGCATATAACCATTGGTGAGAAAACAACCTAGGAAACAAAACTATAACATTGTAGTGACATCATCCAAATAGGATAGAAGGACAAACAACCAACACTATGCAATAGGTGCCAACAACCTTGTATAAGGAGGAGGCAGTGGGCTATGAGGGTTATCTTATCTCCCTTGCCTCCCCTGTGAGGGGAAGAAATATCATGTATGTTTCACCCATCATTTTGTTGTCTTTCTTCTTCACCTTCCTTCATCTTTTTGGGTGGGGTAGGGGGAAGGGGGAAGGGGGAGAAATTACAAAATCCAACATGGGAAATTTCCTCTGAACATCTCCAACTAGTGGCCTAAATCCAATGTGACTAGAGTCATCCTAAGGTAAGGGCTGCCCTCCAAATCCCCTAGAAGGAGAAAACATTTATCAAGGAGGAGGTGGAGGGGTAGAAAAGGTCGAGCAGCTATGATACCTTCACCACTTGTGGCCATGTGACCGACACTCATGTGCTACATTCTGGTATTCATAAGGCTCCTCAAGGGGTAATATGTTGAATGTGCATGAAGCAATACCCAAATGGCCCATAAGAGTGTAGATATGCTTGACCTTAAGGGAAAATTTACCTACCTACACTTGAATATGTAACATAATGTTAAAAATACAAAGATTCTGTTAGCAATATGATTTTTTAGTCTAAGTAGTCTTCATTAAATATAGTTGCATTCCTATCTTTCCAGAGAGTAAAAATAATTTCAATTCAAACAATATGCCATATTTGTTGATATCTTGTAGGGAAGAGAGTAGAATCTCCCAATAGGGTAATGTTTCAAGTAAAAGCATCTAACCTAAAAGGCTTAAAAATGGAATAGGCCTATTGTCACACATCATAAGCTTTAAAATAAAACCAAAAAATGTGCTTTAGAGACTTAGGATGACCACAAGTAGGGCATTTAGGAGAGGGAATCCCCATGTGAAGAAGTCTATATACAACATGGAGACCTTGATAGAGAATGCACCATGCAAAATTGGCCTTTTTTGGTTCCACCACAATAGATCATATAATTTCAACCTCTTATTTAAAAATGAGGGGGATTTTTTGGATTTCCATCATTTATTGAAAATATCCCAATAAGTGTTGTTGGGAGATAGCCATTGATGACCGATCTGTAGTTAATATCGAAGTACTAGGGTGGAGACAACCCAATTATTGTCTTTCCACCACTTGGAAGATCATGTAACACCCTTTTTTTCCAAAGTAGAATATGGAGTAGCCATATAAATCTTAAAAATAGACTCAAAATCTTGAGCATTCAAATTGAATTTGGTTTCTAACTCATGACAACTAAGCCAGGATATAGAGTGCTTATCAAAGATATTACCCAAAACTTGAATAACTATATGAAAAATATGAAGAGTTTTAAGTTTGTGGAATCCTACCAAGGGCTTCTCATTTATGGTGATCACCATAGACCACCAAATATAGTGAGTATTAATAGATAAACCTAACTAAAAACCATTCCCTTTCCACCTTAGTCAATGCTTAATAGTTTCCCATACCTTCCATATGATCTTGACCACAAAGATACCCATAACTTTGATCGGGGTTTGGATAATGAGTACATTCTAGAACCCCGAATTCCACCAAACATACCTACTAAAGGGATAATTGGAATCAATACAATTACATAGGATAGTTTGATAGGCCCTTTGAATTTCTATGTCTCTAAAAAGATACTTGGCATAGAGGGTGAGATCCTACATAAATATATCAATAATACCTAAACCTCCAACTTCTCTATGCTGGGAACATATATCCTAAGCCACTCTGTGAAATCCTTAATTACCTTCAGAATTGGCCTAGAGAAAATCTCTAAGTAGTTTTGACAACTTCTTGTAGGTTGATTGGAAGGAACCCAATAGGAGGAATAGTAGACAGTAGTGGCTGTAATGACTTTGGATAAAATCTAAAATTTTCTAGCTAGAGAGGGAGATTTGGTGATATAATAGGGCAACTTATTTTCCACTCTGAGCATAACAGAATTCCATATATCAACCTGAGACACATAAATATCAAAAGGAATACCCAATAATTTCAACATCTCTCCATGGGAATCCCATTTATATTGGTAACCCCCAAGCCAGCTAGGTAGAGGACCTTAGCATTGTCTAAAGCATTGGGTCTTTTCCAATTGAATGTTGGAGCCAAAGGCTAGACAAAAGGTATGTAAGCATTCCATAACATTATGAACAAATTCTTTTTCTTCTTGAAGAGTAAGCAAAGAGCTATCAAAAAAATCCCATTTATGAGATGGATGAGGGGTGCCATAGGGAAATGAATTCCTTTGACAAGCTATCTCAAACTAGTTGGTTTTGGCTTGTGCCATCTCTTCATTATTGCATCAAATGTCCTACTTTGTGTAATATTACAACTAAAACATGTTTTATATTATTTTATTTTGAGTAAAAATAGTTATACTGATGCATTCCAATTGTATAAATATGATTTGAATGTCACATCAAATATGAAAAATAATAACACAAGCTATTCCTTGTAAATAGTTTATATTTTAAAACTATTAGCAACAATTGACAACCATTTTGGGAGGATTAGTCTCATAGTAGAGACACCTCAGACATAAAGATAAAGCTAATGCATAAGTTAATGGAGGAATGAAACATAATAGATATATGAGAATGAAGGAAGCTTTACATATCTAGCTCACAAAAGCCCAATTACGAATAAAAGATAAGACTAATTCATAAGTTGATGGAGGACTAAAACATAATAGATATATCGATGAGTTCCAATAAACTTTTGTTATTTAAGTTTAAAATTGAGTGTATTATTCTAGATTGCATAATTATTTTTAAAGAAATGATGGAAAATATATTTTTCATATTTCTTTTTAGAGGAATGATGTTGTAATTACAAATCCCTCACTAATAAGTCAATGCTAGGAAAATAGGATAAACAACTAAGGTAAAATCCAAGTAAACGTTCTCAATAACATAAGAAATAAATCTTATAAATAAGACATGTATTAAGATAAATAAATATTGGATTAACTTACATTTTAAACACACACACACACACACACACACACACACACACACACACACACACACACACACACACACACACACACACACACACACACACACACACACACACACACACACACACACACACACAGAGACACACATACACAGACACACACACACACACACACAGAGACACAAACACAGACATAGACACACACACACACACACACACACACACACACGTGCGCGCATGTGTGCATGCACACACACACGCAAACACGTGCGCGTGCACACACACACACACACACACACACACACACACACACACACACACACACACACACACACACACACACACACACACACACACACACACACAATGAGAGTTTAGGTCCCTCACCCTTTTATTAAAAAGACAAAATATTACAAAAATTGGGGGTAACATTGGAAAAACATCAATGACCATACATCCTCAAAGAGGTTTATAATTCAAAACAAACAGGTTTATCAAAACCATGGGTATTACCTATATGCTTGTAAATTTGAGTTATGGATTCAATATATTATATATAATAACTCAACCAAAAACTTAAAAAAACATCAAAGGGAGAGAATATAGAAGCAATCAAAATTTATAAGAGGAATCCTACCATCACCTTGCTTCTCTTGTATTCCCTCAAAGATCTTTAAGCTAATTCTCCAAGGATTTTGGACTTGCTTGTTGGATTGCTTGATAATGGTGGCTTCAAGATTTCAAGTAAGCATGAATGGGTGGCTTCTTCGATGCAAGAATAGTGTGGTTGCAATGAGATTATTAATGCTAAGAGAGGTTTAGTGTATTCTTATGCAAGTTCAAGTTTTCAATTTAGTTGAACCAAGATCCATGATTGGTTATTTATAGGGTGATGAGGAGGATTAAAAATGAATTTTAAATTCATTATAAGCCTCTAATTTTAGAGAATTCTAGGAAGTTAGAGAAGGCTCTAGATTTTAGAGGATTCTAGATTTGATTAGGAGTTAATAGGGATTATTTTAGGGGTTTTAGGGAGTTTTCAAGACCTATGTGTGTAGGAGAGGCTATGGATAGGTTGGCTAGTGGGGTAGGTAGAATATTTTGAATTTTAAATTGGAAAGTGGGCAAATGGTTAATAAATGTGGTGGGATTGGTGGTTTAATTGGATGTTAGTAGGATAATCAAGGGATTAATATAGCATGGGGTGTGTAGGAAGGTTAACATGATGTAGGAAAAATATAATGGGGAATGAGATTTCTTTATTTAATTAGGGCAATGGTTATGGAATTAATTATGATAAATAGTGAGATTAGTATAATAGTTCAAACAAGTAGATTTAGATGTATATGTTATCCATTACAAAAAAACTAATAAATATAGTTTGAACCACCCAAAAATAGGATCAATACTATTTAACCAAAAGATAAAAGGAGAGTCCACATGTGGAAAAAATCATTGGGGTCCCTCCCCATTGGAAAATTCTAGATTGTCCACATTGGTGAAACTAAAACCTTGAGAAGGAAAGACCAAATCCTCAAACACAACCGAAACTACCACATCCATTTCTTCTTCCACACCATCCACCTTCTAGGCACCACCACTAATTATCTTTCTTCTCATTCCCCACACATCTCACTCACATTTTCCATCCTCATATCTACTTCTCAAAGTTCTTATGTTTTTTGCCAACTTAACATATTTTCCAAGTATTTCCCCCTAGGGGGTTGCCATCAAGGATCATAATGCCGCCAAATAATTTATCCTGTCTATGCCCTAAGCAATTATTGGGTCCCTTAAAAAAGCAACCACTCAACCATGAACCTTATTTACCACCATCTCATTTGTATTTGACACTTCACATATTTATTTTTTGTTATAATGAGAATTAGTTACAACCTTTCATTATCTCCACCTAGATCTAGAGTTCTACTCTAGTAACTAACTCACCACCTTCATGCTTCATCTTGCTTGGTTTTTGACACTTCACATATAGGATCCACTTCATTAGAGTAAGATTTAAGCCTTACTCCTCTCACCCTACCTCTACCAAATTTCATAATTTCCCTTTCAATCACAAATGGAGCTTCTTTTCCATGTTTACCTGAGATAAAGCCACAACTAAAAAATAACTCTAAATCACCCACTTTCCTCTTCCCCAAATTTGATTGTCCCTCTAATCCACAAATTATAAACAAATATTTGTCACTATAATAACCTTTTTATACTGAATTGATTTCCAAAATATGGGAGAGAAAAGGTAGATGGATTTTAAAACTTGAAGGTTGTGAGAGGGGGAGTAATTACCTAAGTCGAAAAACCATCTCGCATGAAATATTGTAAATCCTTGAATTAGGTGACTAGGATAAGAGATATTTCTTATAATTTATTAAATTTATTTTAGAGAAACTAAACCTTTTGTTTCTAGACCAGAGAGAGGGAGCCTCCAATGTGTTTCTAGATCTACCACTTCCATATCCTTGTACAAGCCTCCCCTAAAACTTGGTCACATAAAAGATTCCTACACTTTATTTGTGAGATTTTTATCCCTCAAAACCTTCAAAATATTGGTGATGAAAATAGACATCACCTCTAAACCATGTAGAACAAGTCAAGACCCATAGAATTCACACAAACCCAATAATGGAGACCCCTAATATTAAGCTTTTGGATTTCTTTCAATCAAAATTATGTAGAACAAGGCAAGAATAAACCCTAAACCATGTAAAGATTATTGACAATACAAAGTAAGGTGAAACATGTGAGAACCATCAATTCACCATGCCCGAGGGGATGCATCACAAGGGGTTAATCATTAAAAAAGCCAAGGGAGCCACAAAAGGAAAGACCCTTGATAAAAATTTATTTCATTTAGTCCAAGAAAAGAAATATTAACCAAGTATTTTTAAAAACATCAAATTTATAAAAACTTGATCATCACTCCAAAACCTCATCCAAACCAACCCAATAAAAGTTTTTATTATCCACAAGTTTACTTAGAAAATTCATTACAATGTTGGCTTCCTAGAAACGATGTGTGGTTATCCAATCTAAGAAGAGATCTAAGCACTTCCATACCCTATCAATAATGTTTTCAATGTTACAAAATTTAAATCCTTGATTTTGGAGTGCTTGGGTCACCATTGAATCTCCTTCAATCTAGATATGCTCAATATCACATTGGACTGCTAGTTCTAAGCCCAAAATAAGTCCCTATGCCTCTACTTCATTATTTGTCTCATCACAGAGGGAACTATAAACAACTTTGATAAGAGAGCCAAAACAGTACCAAATGATGCAACCAACCTTAGATGTCGCTAGATTGCCTCTACCCTCCCTATCATAATTTAACTTGAAAAAACCCAAAGAAGGGGGGATCTAATCTGAGTGCTCCTCCCTTCTTCTAGAGATACATATTCTTGACCCATTAACAAGGATATATATAATTATATTTAATACTATTTTATTTATATTGTATATATTATTATTAATAAATTATATATATATATATATATAATAGGTAATCATTTTTTGATCAAAGCTATGAATCGGTTTGGGACACAATGGGGGTCCATATCCCCAAGTGATTAACCACCACCTTGAACACCAGATTTTATAGCCCATAAGGTTTGAGAATAACACCAATGGCCATAACCAACCTTGAGAATACCACCAATACTCATAATCAACCTCAATAATACCATCAATGGCCACAATCAGCCTCTAAAATACCATGAACAACCATAACTGGCCTTGATAATACCACCAACAACCATAACCAACGTTGAGAATAGTGACAAAAACTATAATTAAACTCACATGCACAATGAGATTTGAACCTCGATGGGGCTTGAAATAACCAAGCCATTTTACCAACTCACCCACATCTCATCAACATATATATATATATAATATAGATATATATATATATATAATATATATATATATATATAATATATATATATATATGTATATATATATATATGTATATATATATATGTATATATATATATATATGTATATATATATATACATATATATATATATATACATATATATATATACATATACATATATATATATATATATATATATACATATATATATATATATAAACATATATATCACATTTAGATAAAATATTTAATATATATTATTATAATAGTATTATTATAATTAATTATATATAATAATATTATAATAATATCCCTCGTTAGTGGATCTGACATAACGATTTATGGTCAAAAGAGGGAGGATCACTTAAAATGGGTCTATCCCCTTCCTAGAATGTTAAAAATTAATTTCAATGGTGTGGCTAGAGGCAACCTAGGACCCTCTAGAGTTGGTTGTATAATAAAATGTTGTACTGACTCTCTAATGAGAACAACCTCTCAAAAACTATTGAATAGAATGAATAATAAAACAAAGGCTTAGGACCTCATTCTTAGGATAAATCTCATGGTCTAATATGGACTAGGAAAATTCATAATTGAAAGAGATTCAATGGTGTTGATATGGGCTCTCTACAACTGCAAATCCAATTCATGGAATATTAATAATAACTTGGGGTGAGATTTCCACCTCTTAGACTCTCTAATGGTGTGGGAGGTGAGTCATTGCTTCTAAGGAGTTAACTTACTAGTTTATCTCCTTGCTAATTATGGTATTGCACAATTTGGGGAGTTGATCATAGATAATTAGGTGGATGCTTGGCTTGGTTTGAACATGTTGGTAAGGGATTTAATTTGAAGATGTCCCCTTAGCTTTTAGTTCTTCCTCACCTATTATGGGGATTGTGGTGGTAATGGAAAGATAACCCAATGATCTATGTAAACCATCATGGTAATGGTGGTGACTTAAACCTATGCCTAAGAAGGTGATAATTGCTTGGCATGGTAATCTTGGTTTATTATTGAGTTGTTACGTACAATGAATGGGGAATGAGGTGGTCTTTATTTTAATTTGAAAGGAAAACAATGTGGAAAGCTTATATAAGTATGAGAATCTCCTTCACAACTGTCTTCTTTGTTTAATGCCTTGAGAGAAGTATGAGATGGCATTCTACAACTAGGGATTAGAGAGAAAAGTTACACAAATATTTTGGGTTATTATAGGGAAAATCACAGAGGCTATATGGAGTATAGTGGGTTTTGTTTATGTTCACTTAAGCATTTACAACAAGGTCAACTCAAAACTCACTTCTATTTTTTTAGCAATGCTTTGCAAGCCTTGGGGGATAATAAGGTCACTTAGAGAGTTGTTCATAAGATGGTCCACCCTAATTTATGTATTGGGATACCTCAAAATTTGGATAGGATTGACATAGAGGTTCCTCCACCCTTAATGTTTGGGGATGGAACATAGAGGGTTAATTCCCATATGTGTTTTATGGGAGTTGGAGGAATGATTTATGGTGTTGGTGGATTATATTGAATATAAGAAATTTTTAATCAAATTGGATAGCACAAAAGTGGGTAAGGATTCTACACATTTAAACCTAGAAATATTAAATCCCCTTTACTTTTATTCAACCAGGTGCTTGAAAAATGAATGGCAACTAAGGTGATAAATGTGGAAAAATTCTTAATTTGAATTGGTGGAGAAAGAAACCACCATTTAGGATCTGTGTCTTTTGGGAAATTTAGCACATCAAGGAAACATATTATTGGGAGTCATGGACCTATGACTCACCTTCAGGACTACTCAATTTACATACATAAAGGGATGTTAGTGGCAAGCCCAGGCCTAGGGATTGGTGGTATCTTCAAAAAATGGAGGAAGAACATGGAAAAAATACCCTTGGCCATGGGAAGGTAGAGAATGCAGTTGGAAAGGCTTGAAAATATGCAATGTGCAAGGTTAAGAGGGGTGGCATTAGATATAGGTGGGGCTTAGATGGAGATGATGTGGAGGCTGGCCAACTAGAGTGCGAGCTGAGTGGTGAAGCTAAGGGTGTGTGATCCATAAACCCCTTTCAAACCCTTCAATTTCACTTTTGATATATAATGGATACTAAATAATGGCTTTAAATAAATTATCAGAACTAATTTAAAGTGTTTAAAAATTGGATTAAAACTGAATATGAATATTATGTATTTATTCCTTCTAATCACACCTTCAAATGATCATAAGCCATTTAATTGATTTCTTTTAAGTGTTGTGTTTGATTAAAACTTGCATCCATATTTGAATAAATGAATCAAATCTATGGAAAGAATGGAATTACAAACAATAGAAACACAAACACTAAAATTGTTATGAGAGTTCACCTAATTTGAGCTACATCTCCTGGTCATGCTCAAAGGTAAAATCGATTGATTATTGATGAAAAATTTATTTATACATCACTTTATACCTATTAGGGTTTATTGATATGTAAATAAATGTTTTGATGCCACTAGAACTAGCTCTATCAATTGGCTCTAGTTCTGGCTCTCAGCACTCAGCTTTAGTTATAGCTATGGCTCCTAGCTCTTAAATCTCAGATCTTGGCTCTTATGAGAGATTCAAAACTTTTGAATGAAATGAATTGAACCTATGACCCCTTTATATAATTATTGTGGGTCCACTTTTTTCGATTGGGATGATTATCCACAATCTATTTGAATAAATTTCATAATTATCCCATACTTGATTTTTATGGGATTTTAAATTATCCATCACATTTAAAAATATAGGGTGATAATTATTACCCAATATATGATGGAATATTTTTATCCCAAAATATTAAATACTTGGGTTGAACCATATTGCCACGTCACTTTATTAGCACATCATTGAGTTTGACCATGACTTTGATTGGTCATAACTTTTGCATACAGACTCTATTTTTTGAACCGTAAAATGTGCTAGAAATATCTCAATGAGATATAAATCATGGAACTAGCCTTGAAATATTTCATGATGGTCAATTTTTTTATTTTGACCATATTTGAACACATATTGACTAGCTTTGATTACAACTTTGACCAACTACACAAGAAGCATACGAGTTCTATTTTTGAAGTTCCACATACCATCAAAAAGCTATTTATGGGTAAAATTCATAATGGTGAATGATTTTGTCTAATATAATACTTTTTAAAAATTGACCTCTAGATTAATCCTCCCTACTAAGAGGGTTTTTAGTCCACCAAAAGCTAGTACCCAACTTGATCCTCTGAAATGCCATTCGATTTTGAAGAATTCTGACGAGTCTTTATTGGTCTACTCAGGTTCCGTAACTAAACCCAAAATGATTGGAAAAACCAATTGATCACACATTATACAAATCCTCTACTACTTCAAGACCATCAATAGCCTCTACATAGAACTAGGATTTAGAATGCAATGACTTCTTTTATTGCATGACTTCTCAAGAGCCTCTACACAGATAAACCTATTGATCTTTTATGTTGCATGACATTGCTGTGCTAAGGTAATGCTTTGAAATTATAGAAATGTAATTTATATTCTCCATATTATTCTCACAAGGACATAAAACTATGTTTCATACAATAAGCTATATCATATCATCACTTTTACAAATTGCCCTTCATGGGGTCTTAAAATTCAACATATATGTTACAAACAGTTCCCTTCTTAGGGTCTTTTACAAATATGCATACTATGATTACACATATATTGAAAACATGTATTTAAATAAAAGTGGATATCAAACTTGATCTAAAACAATAACGTATAACTAAGTGATAATTACCTTGGAAGCACTTCACATATTGATTCATGCCTACTTGTCTTCCTTTCGAAAGAAACTCTTCGGATATGTGTAACATGTCTTTCCACTATTGTTATACCCCAAATCTTATTTAGATATTTTTTTCAATGTTCACTCTTAATGGAGCCTCTTTACCATCTTTCCAAATTATACAAGAAAAGGTAAGCACAAATATGCCAATCTGATTGTGAGAACATAAACTAATAAATGATACAATTGATAACAATGGGTTGTTCACAATATGCTTCTCATATGGATTGCTACTACATTTTTCACTCTAAAGGAGTGATCTACCTCCACACTTACTAAAACAAATGAGATTAGTTCCTTTCATGATTATTTAACAATGGAAACCAAATAAAGTGCTTTGAAGGTGACTTTAAACATGCTAAATAAGACTTAGCTTTGCAAAAATTCTATCCATTTCTTACCCATCCAATTTAATGGATGCTCCACTTCAAGATGCTACTTCTTGATAGAATATTCTTTGGATAGGTGAGATTATTCATGGGTTGTCTCCTTGACTGTTGGTACCTTACCAACTCTTTCATCTGCTACCTCTTTATTCATGGGTGCTTGCACAACTTTCTTCTTATGAGTATTTAAACGAAGTTATGAATGAAGCTTCCAACACTTGTCAACCCAATGACCACTCATATTATAATTAGTGTAGTAATTCTTGTCCATTTTCTTGGACAACAAAGCCCTCTTGTCATTCTCCATATCTTGGCTTGGAGAGTGGTCTTTACAACTTGTCTCCTTTTTGAAGGACATAACCTTTCTTTATAAATATTTTCTCTTCTAACACATGTCCATACAATGGTTAATTAATCCATAAAATGTACATGGATATTTATACCACAAATTCTATGTACCAAGACCATTCTTCTCATACTAAAAGAAGACATTGGAATATTTATGCTTGCCATACCTTTTAGGGCCATCCTGTTTGCAAGCATGATGAGGAGAAATTATTTTACCTTCTCCATTGGGATGTTCATCTCTGAATGGAGATTCCTTGCATTTATTCTAGATGTATTTTCCATAATTTAGGGGTTGTTCCTTTCTATATTTTAGCTTATAAACTACTCCATCTCTTTGAATGGCTTGAATTTATAGTGGGTTGGGCTCATCTCTTGAAGTTTCTCTTGCTTCAGCTATTTTGGAGCATTCTCCAATTTCTCCATTACCATTAACAAATCCCAAACCTACATATTGAGGTCTTTCCTCAACCTATATGGGATTAATGATTCCTTGGCCATTGATGTCAAGGCCCTTTCCATCAAAACCCATATTGATTAGCAACTTAGAGCCAATACCATGAGTATGCTTCTCAAATTCCCCAAAAGAAGAAGATTGATGGGAAAAAAAAGAATAACATGGTGAATTACTTATTGCACAAACCTCTGTTTGGGTTTGTGCATCTATGGTAGAGGATGGTCTCCTAGACTTTGCTTTCTCCTCCATTTCTTCACCATTTTATGATTGTGTCAATAACTTGTCCTTGGCTTGTAACTCAAGTTTCAACTCCTGGATGATCCCTGAGAGAAACTCCCCATGAGATAGCAGTTTATCTTGTAGCTCTTGCTTTCATCTTCTAAGGACTTCAACATTCTTCTCAGCTTAGAGTTTTCCATTTGAATATGATGATTGAAGCCTTCAAGATCCTCTAGTCTTTTTCTCTTCAGGGATTTTCCCATGGTTTTTTGCTCCTAAAAATAACTTGTATCTCCAACAAATACACACTTCATTGGAAGATTAAACAAGTCCAAATCTCTGCACAAAATGAATGAAACTAACTGAAATTGAAATCAAACTTTTACAAAATCATAAGCTAATCCCTACATTCTAACTTCTCTGATATCAAAATTGATCCATGAACCCCTTTCAAACCCTTCAAGTTCACTTTTGGTTTATAATGGATATTGAATAATGGTTTTAAATAAATAATTAGAACTAATTTAAAGTGTTTAAAAATTAGATTAAAATTGAATATGAATATCTATGTATTAATTCCTTCTAATCACACCTTAAAATGATCATTAACGATTTAATTGATTTATGTTAAGTGTTATGTTTGATTAAAACTTGCATCCACATTTGAATAATTTAATCAAATTTGTGGAAAAAATAGAATTGTAAAAAATAGAAACACAAACACTAAAATTGTTAATGCAATTCACTCGATTTGGTCTACATCTCTAGGTCTTGCTCAAAGGCAAAAATAATTGATTATTGATGCAAAATTTGTTTATAAATCACCTTATCCCTAGTATGGGTTCTCAATCTATAATTAAATGTTTTGATGCCATTGGCTCTGGCTCTAGCAACTAGCTCTAGCTCTCAGCTCTCAGCTTTGTCTCTAGCTCTTAGCTCTTGGCTCGTATGAGAGCTTTGAAACTTTTGAATGAAATTAATTGAACCTATGACCCTTTTATATACTTGTTATGGGTCCATGTTTTTCTATTGGGATGATTATCCACAATCTATTTTAAATAATTTCATAATTATCCCATACCCAATTTTTTTGGGATTTTAAATTATCCATCACATTTAAAAATATAGGGTGATAATTATTCCCCAATGTATGATGGAATATTTTTATCCCCAAATATTAAATAATTGGGTCAAACCATATTGCCATGTCACTTTATTACCACATCATCGAGTTTGACCATAACTTTGACTGGTCATAACTTTCACATACAGACTCCTTTTTTGAACCATAAAATATGCCAAAAAGCTCTCAATGAGCTCTACATCATGGAACTAGATTTGAAATATTCCATGATGGTAACTTTTTTAGTTTGACCAACTATTGACTAGCTTTGATTGGAACTTTGACCAACTGCACAAGGAGCATATGAGCTTTGTTTTTGAAGTTCCACATACCATCATCAAAAAGGTCTTGATGGGATCTTCGTAATGGTGTAGGATTTAGTCTAATCTGGAACCTTTTTTGAATTTAACTCCAACTTAGTGTGGAAGGTGATGACACCAAACCTATAGATGTGCTGACTTAGTGGGACTTTATTTGGTTTTCATCTAATCTAGGGGTGATTTAAAAAGAATGGGTAAGGGATCCTCCAACCCTTAATTACCAATTAAAAAAATTATAATAATATATAGTATATATCTAATAATATATAAATATTATCAACATTTATTTTATATATATATATATATATATATATATATATAATATTAATATAATAATATTATATTATATAAGTTGTTTGATTGATCATAATGGTGAGAGGGACCCTTTCCCTAAAAAATTTCATATGAAAATACAAAAAAGGAAGTCAAGGGGGATACCCAATATCCCAAATGAAGATGCCTCATACAACTATAAGTTAAGTGAGAGAAAATTCAAACCAAACATGGGATAAACCATAAATAACAATGCCACAAAACTACCCAAAAAAAGGACTTAGAAGAGAAACCAATGCCAATCCACAACTAGAGGACCCCCATCAATGGCCTGCCACCATCACAAACAAAGAAGAGCCTCAAAAGGAAGGATGGTCCATGTCAACCCTACCAATGAGGAATTCAACATCTAAGTCCAAGTCACCAATGTCAACAACATCAAGAAAGGGACCACCCATACGTGACTCAAAAATAATGACTTCCACCTCAATAAAATACAAGCCACCACCCACATGACCCCCATCCAAACCCAAACTACCAACACTGAGAAGGAATTCATTAAACATCCCAACCTTATTGCTCAACCTAAGAGAGCCATCAATCTTCTTGCACTACCTGATCCCAACACAACACTTGATATTCCAAAAATAGAGACACCCAATATAGAGTGAGTCAAATACCCTCTAATCCCACATATAAATTTCAATGTCTCTGAACCATAAACAAACCTAATTAAACCCATAGACTCAACCATAGAGAGACCACATAGCCTAACCAAACATGAAGAGAAGGGATCAAAATATTCACAAGGTGAGGGAAAGTTTCACACAACATATCCAAATTTGGAGATGAACCAACCACCCTCCCCCTTTCATAGAGAGGTTACCTAGTGTATTATCCAAAATTTGGACAGAATGGATTAAAGTTACAAAAGGACTCTTAAAATAATCCAAACTAAAGAATAATCATCAAAGTAAAGAATGGAGGAATCAATAAACATTAACATAAAGATATCTTACCATCATTTTGATACTAGATTCTCTTTCCAAGACTCCTTAAATGTTGTTTGAACACCATATTTTAAAAAAGAGATGTTCAAAAATATGTGGGATTGCAGATATGATCAATAGAGGACTATGAACAATTTTGATGGCATGAGACTTAACGTGATAACATGATTGCACTCTAATTCTTGATGTCTGATTCTATTGACCCAAATGTCTTAGGGGACCATAGATTTATAGGAGGAGAAGAGGGAAAATCAATGGCTATATGTAATTCCCTCCTAAATTTTAAATTAGATAATGGAGATTGCCTTTATTCAATGGAGGTTTCTAGAGAGAAGGAAATTTTAGAGATTATAAATCTCTAGGCTTTCCTTATGTTTTCAAAGATTAGTTAGTATGGGATTTTCCACATAGGACAATTCTAGATACTATAAGTTGGGATGGGTATTAGTAAAAATTAGAATATTAGAGAAATGGGAGAATTATGTGGCTAGGAGGAATTAATTAATTTCAAAAGGTAGGAGGGGGTTATGTTAATTAGTGAATAATGAAGGGGGATATTTGGGAAAATTAGTGCTTCTAGGGATGTGAGTGAATTTATGCATATACACCTAGATTCCTAATTTGAACGCAGTCTAGTAAAATAGCAAAATGACTTTCTAAATCCCTAAATATCTGAAGTAAAATCAACCCCCTCTACTCACAACCATAAAATATAAGACAAAAGAGGATAGAGGTTCTAATTCCTCCATGGCCATTGCCAAACCAAGCCTAAACTCAAGCCTTATAAACTTTTCATCCACCAAAAGTGTGGTTGCCTTATCATTTAAAATCCTGAAAAAGGTTACTATTAAACATGGTGACAACTTCATATTTACCTTAAAATAGATACATGAGTGGATGAATAACACACCTATCACCTCCCATAAGGCTTTGAGAATAATTCTTGAATATTCATTTAGAAAATTTATTTCAACCTACACTTTGAGACCTCCCCCAAAAAGCTATTTCATGAATCCTAGGAGTCAAAAACAATAAATTTGTCAACATAGTTGATTTACACTCCCTAACTTCACCCATTCTTAGACACTAAAGAAACCACTTCATAGCTAAAACTAAAAATAGGAGAGCACCAAAAATTTTTACCATAAAAAACTCAATAATAATAGGAGAGACCCTACAGCCAAATAAATTACCATCCCACTTCAATTGACCTTTCACCATCATGAGACTGAAATGAGATTTGAATATTCACCCCAAGAAAAAAAATGATGCCACAAAAGGAAATCATTAAATGAGGAATGCTATGAGCTATGAAGAAGATGAAAAATCTAAAGAGAAGGGGCCAAAAACCATAGTCCCTACCACTAAGAAAAGCGAAACACAAACTAAAAAACTAAATGAAACCGACTTGGGAATGGGTCATAAGGTAACCCATTCTTACCACACTCCATCAAATGAGGCCAATTATCAAAAGAATTTTTAAAGATCAAGTCTAACCTTTGCATAATGTTGTGGTTGGCCAAAGAATCCACCTCAATATTTGCCTCTCTAAAGCAATGAGAAGTAGACAAGGATCCCAATGAAACTAGGATACTCTGAGATCTATCTATAATATATCATAAATTATACGATTTCCTAAACTAATTATAAAGAGCAAGAATCATTACCATTGAATTCCATTCAATAACCAAATGATCAATCCCACATTGAATTATGAACTTCAACCCAAAAACTATCACTTGAGCCTCCAATTCTTTATTAGTACCATCCATGAGTTTTAACGAATTTTATCGAATGAGCAAACCATAAAAATTACAAATTATCCAACCTGATCATGAAGCCTCAAGATTACCCCTTATTGGTGCAAAAAAGTTAAGCATGAAAAAACTAACATGAGAAGGAATCTACTCATAGTGATCAGTCTTACACCTAAGGTTTTTGCTTACTCTTGACCCATTAATAGGTTGAACCTTAAGCAACATCCAATTAGGTCTCACCTTCATTTTCCAGAAAGAAAGAGAGGTAGAAGACCTTCACAAATACGTATAGGCTACCTCAAAAATAGTAATTTCAGATTTGAGCAAAACTTATGAGATAGATATTTATTTACCTTAAAATAGTTGATGATTCCATTATTTCCAAATATTCAAAACAAGAATAGTTGGACTAGCCTTCCAAAACCATATAGAAGTATCTAAAGGTGAGCCTAAAAACCAAAGAAGAAAACAACTAAATGAGGGATTCTAGGCAAGCCCACACCTAATTAAATTTCTTGCAAAACCAACTCCATCACTCTACCAAAAAGTCACAATTACAAAGGAGGTGATTGAAAATTTACTCATGATTAAGACATAGGCAACACCATGAGGGACCAACATTCCCCATATTTTTGAGGTAATCATGTGTTATAACCTATCCTAAGAGGCTAGCCACACAAAACCCCTATATTTTTCCAATCCATCCTTATTCCATCAAATATTCCTAGTTCAATTGAAATGATTATCAAAAACCTCTGATATTTTATTTTCCATATTTACCTTGCAATTCCCTATTTTGGATGTTGTCATTCCCTAAAAAGGCAACCAAAGCACAACCAATGAAAGCAAAAGTAATGAAAATATTTTTTGATCCATTTCTAAAACTTATTGATAATGAGGCCATAGGTGCTTTAGGTGTTCATTATACTTATCAGGCAAATCCACCACCAACATCTTATCATACTCATAGGATGGACATACACCCTCTAAATAATATCATTGGTGTTATCATACTACAGTGCCGACTAGACCTCTCATCACTTTCTCAGAGTAGGAGACCATCGATAATGAATTAGATTTATATGCACTCTTTGTATGAGCTTAGATTGACCATCATTTTATTCAGAGTGTCAGGGTTGATAATAGGTTAAGCATTAATATGTTTACTATTACACTTATACATCACTTGGGTTATTTAGATCAGGATATTTGTTTGACAGACACAGTTATTCATGAATTTAACATCCATGTTCAGGTCTTGATTAGGGATATCATACTTCCATTATAAGTTTTTCCCATACACGTGGCCACCAGATTTGTAGTTGTACCTAGTGTCGACACATTTGATATGTTATTGGGTAGGCCTTGTCTATAGTAACAATGAGTCATTTCATCCACCATACATAGATCATTTAAGTATATACATACTAATTAGGTGGTTATAGTCAAGGGCCTTCCATGTGAGTATCCTTTAGTTATTCCACAAACAATTATACAATAGCCACCAATCATAGCTTCAAACATAGATTTCATTAGCACATCTTTGATATTATTAGAGCCAACAGTGTAGGTTAGCTCTACTTATACAATATTAGCATATACACATACTCTCCCATAGAGACCTTTATTAGAGAGATACATATAATAGATACATGTGGATTATAGATATCCTCTATCTAACCCATTATCATCCATATTAGTGTTACAACATAGAGCACCCATGCTAGTCACAAGTTCTTCAACTATATGGGTCCCCAAGAACCCCAAAGTTTACAAGCCTATTTAATCAGCTCCACTAATTCATATCCCCACTCTAAAATAAGTTTAAGCTACAAATTACTCAATACACTTTAATCACATATCTAATATACCACTTCAAACAACACGTGTTATCACTCTTCCTTTATTTGATATAGGGCACCTTGATATTGAGTCTCTTGTGAGACTCATCAGTTAGTATGTTCCTCTCTATTTTTACATAGTTCATTTTCATATTGATTTCACATAGCCATAGATTATACTTAAAAATACAAAAATAATATACCATGTTCAAAAATATAAAAATATTTTATTTTGTATGCATTTCCATGTTTGCAGTCCTACTTTTTAGGTACTACATATGTTAATAAATATAAATTTCAGATTGCATGCATTTCCATGTTTACATTCCTTATATTTTATAGGTAATACATATGTTATCTATGTTAGTTTAGTCACTTTTATCATATATACATGCTTCACTTTTTCTCTTCGAGTGTTCATAGATCACTACAAGATATAGGTCCATCATATAGATCTAGATTTACTATTATTCACCCACTGGGGACACACACACAGATACAAAAATTTAGCATTGATACATTCACCTATTGGTGGAATTATACTACATTATTTTTTTCTAACTACCACTACTATAGATTCAACTTATGTACATATTTTCTCTTAAACTTATTTGTACCACATGTTAATGCATACTTTCATTTCTAGCTTGCCTAGTTTAGATTTGATTGTGTCTCTTTGCTTCTAAATATATTTGAGGGTATTTAAATATGCCTTTATTATATGACTCTGATCCACTTCCTTCATTTTATGTATGATTTGGACATGTACCCATGTCATTTTGTGTTCTTTCTTGATTGTGTATGTGAACATTTGAACATGTCCTTCCATGTGGCTTTGGACCAGCCTTGCTTTCTCTTTGCATATATGTACATTTGAACATGTCCTTATATGTATTTTTTTATCAGACTTAGTGACATGGGACCATGTCCCTTGTATTTTCGCCCCTTGGCCTACTTTACGTACCTCATGTGTTTATATGTATTCTTTCATGTATGTGTCATGGCCTGACACCTGTCTCTTGTTACACTCACATATAGTTGTGATGCCATGAGGGACCTCATACATCTCCCCTTCTTCCTTGGATGAATCTATATACATCATGCTCCATCCCCATAGGTAGTTATGTTATATCTAGACTTATTGTTCATATACATGCTTACGTTGTTTTATCTATCTTGACAGCCTTGTGAATTCTAGATCTAACATACATCATACATTACCAACTTCTGCTCAGACTATTTTATGTTTTGCATCATGTATATACATTATATTGGTTTATCATGCAAATATCACATATTTTCAGTCTAACACACATGATACATATATTTCTTTTGAGGAAAATTATTACAAAGGTTTTATAACTCCCCTCAAAAGAGGGGGAATTAACAAGGGTTTGTCACAAATATTAGGTCATTTTAGTACACTTAGAACACAATTCTCAACACTCAAACACATATTATAGAGCTCATACTCAAAAAAATATAGTGAAAAATAGTCATCCCCAAATCAATCTCAGTTTTACACAAAAATAACACTTTTGGTCAACATGGCACAAAAGACACTAGAATCATGTGCTATTAACTAGGAGACCATGCTACCACTTAGTATCCCTATAAATACAAAAAAAATTAGAATTTTTAGAAAGGTACAATAGTTAAAATTCTTATTTACATGGTTTTAATCATAGATTATCAGACAGGTTTAGTATATACTCAATTTTTACATAAATTACACAAGTTTGATTAGATTGAGGGCATCATGCATGTCATGATTACTCCCATTTAAATTTTACATAATCAAACATAGATTATTATGACTTAGTTCAAAATACATATACATAGATATTAGATTTGGGAGAATGTGCACGCCACATTATTCCCATATGTTCAATTTGGCACTAATACTCTCATATGAAATGCCATCTCCATGTCATTATCCATGTTGTTACTCTAGATACCATTTTCACCATGTTTACATCAGATTGATGCCTCATTATATCTATAGTGGTTGGCATTCTCGAGTGGGACCTAAGCCATTTTATATTTTAGAGTTCCCAAGTGGCCCTAGAGTCATATTACATAGTTTTAATTACATAAAATAGTTTCAATTACATTACATAGTTTCAACTTTAGATGCATATACTACACATGGGTAGGATATAATGGATTCATATTTTATTTTAGTTCTTGAGCCACTTACATGAGAGGGTTTGATAAGCCATTAGTCTAATCCAAGTATTCATATATTATGATCCACTGAGCAAGGGTGGGAAATGATGGAGTTAAGGCCAACTTGAGTTCTTGAGCCACCCATACATGAGGTATAATCACCTAAAAGTGGCATGTGAGTGTTAAGAGTGCTACTTGAGAACACTTATCTATAAATTAGCCCTAGACCTATCCTAGAGTCCATTTTCACACTTATCTATCCTTCATGTGGGCCACAAGCATTCTTAATCATCCCTAAAGCAGTACCAGACCCTCATTCTTGCATCTTGGCATTTCATGCCTCATGTTACACCACCTAGACACTAGCACCATAATAGGGAAAATAGTTTCACATGGTGCTAGTGTCCCAATATTTGTGCTAGTGTCCTTTCCCCCCTTTTTCCATAAATGGATATATTTTCAAATCTTAAACCTCCTAGGGTCAGCCTAGACCTCTTTCAACACTTACACAAGCACTAGAATAATATATTCATACATGAATTTTTTCCCTCTAACCATTAGATGCAAATTACATATGCAAACTTAGAACAAGTTGTTCATAATTAAGGTTATCAATCCTTTTTACACCCTAATTTTGCATACTACCATCTACAGTATTCCTAAACTTAGATTAATTAGATTTTTAGTCTCAAGCACATTCAAAACACTCCAGTCAACTATCATACTAGATTCAATTTCACTTGCGCCAACACTTAGGTGGGGAGAACTACACTAGGCTTGATCCCTATTTGGAGTATTGGTATGTAGACATCTCTCGTCACAATGTGGTGTTGAGGATGTCTAACCTACCCCACTAACCAACAAACTTTTATGATTGTATCAATTATATGCCTTAAAAATATAGGGTATTAGGGTTTTATCATATAATCAATCAAAATAGGCCTTCTATAGGGTTTCAAACTCATGCATGCAAGAACATAGGTTATAGATCTATACATAGGTACACCTAGAAGCTCAGAACAAAACTACATAGAGGACACTACCAAAAAATAGGGACACTAACACCACATGAAACTATTGTCCAATTAGGATGCTACTATCCAGGAGGGGTTTTGACACATGGATCCTATTTTTAACATTTAGACTAGCCTCTACCTCAGTTTTGAACCTCTAGATCATCCATCTTTGTCATTTTATAACTAATTTCTTATTTATATTATTTGTTTCTATTTTTAGAAAGGTCAAATTTATTCAATTCTATAATAGATCAACATATGTATTTCTTACATATTTATACCCTAATTTACTATACTCATCTATTTAATAACATAGTATTTGCATTCACTAAGTCCTAAGGTTAAAACATTTAGTGAACCTGACTTACTTCAAGTACATTATTTTAAACCCTAGTGAACTATTAGGGTTTCCCTTATTATTTCTAGTATCTACTCAATTTTTATTTGGCATCCAATCATCATGATTATCATGACAATTGGTACAAAGTATTAAGGTTTGTTTAGCATACTTATTACACACCATTTGTATATAAATGCACATGTATATCACTCCTCTCATGGATCATGTCAGAGATCAACTTATTTTACACATTGGTCCTCCCTCTTATGAGTCACATTATTATCAGGATAATTTCTACATGGCTTAATTTGAGTTAATTTTGGTCACTACTTGATGACAAAAGGCTTATAAGACTCTTTTTGTTTCGTATCCACCTAGACCAATTGATTATCTTCGATCCTATCCTCCTCTACTACTCACCCTTGGAAAATAGTAGATCCCATAGTTTGAGCTATTACTAGATAGAATAGGGTGCCTCCTTCGCCTATACAAGAACAATGTAATACCACCATTCATACTCATCCCCAATGCACTACAATAGGACCTGATGATTAACATAGAGTATTTGATATTATGGATCAGTTGTGAAATTAATTGGCTAAGATATCCATATTGGAAATACTTCAATAAATAATTATTTTCAAAGATATTCTTTTTCAAATACTTAATCATACATCTTTGCCTCATGACATAGAACCAACTTACTTTTAATCTATCATAAATATATCAAGGACATTGAATATGTTATATCTTCTTATGGTCAAAATTTACCACTTTTTATTCAAGCAAAAATCAATACCATGGCTCAGGACTTAACAAATGCAACCTCACATTTTTACATACTATGGGGGTTGATATAACATCCATTCAAAAGACATGTAAGAACATCAAAGGTTTTGATGACATTCTTAGATAGACCTTGGGTTCTATTACATTGGATATTATGGTAGGGCCCAAAACCCTACCTACATAATTTTAGGTGATGCCTAATCATTTTCACTATAGCTTATTACTTGGGAGACCTTGTATA
Organism: Torreya grandis; assembly: GCA_037957365.1. Taxonomy (NCBI): domain Eukaryota; kingdom Viridiplantae; phylum Streptophyta; class Pinopsida; order Cupressales; family Taxaceae; genus Torreya; species Torreya grandis. Next base: position 150,887 of record JARHVA010003170.1, read on the forward strand.
CATGCTATGGAGGCCATACCCTCGACATTACATAGATGAATCAAATTTTTACATGAAGGATACTTATACACTTATCTAAAAAATAATCAACCATTTAGATATTTCATAGTCATCAAGCCTACTATCTCGAGTACATATTTAGATGGGACACCTCAGGTTATTATAAATTCCCTACCTCACAAGATTCTAATTGAGCAGATGAATACATATCAGGTTGGGGAATCTAGTAAGACTATTCTTACACCTCTTCTGGATCTTATTATAACATAATTGCCTTCACCCATGATGGAGGATGATACTCCCATAATACATATATCCTCACCAAAGGAGGATGATGATATTCTCACAACATAATTACCATTATTTGTTAACTCATAAGAAGTATACATCCATAACTCCAATATAGATTCTTAGGTCACCATAAAGGATAATCCAACATTTATTAACATTGATGACTATTAAGGTGGATTAAGTTTCACACTAATGGGCCCAAGAGAGTACATAGTTGATTCTAAGGAACTCATACCTTTTTGTACACGAGTAGCACCACTAGTTCATAATCCTGTAGTTAAAATATCACTTAGTTATAGTCAATGAAAAATCCCTCCATTAATTTAGTACATTTGGTTACATCTATGGATATTGACCAAATTATACATATTTAGGCATGAAATTCATAGGATAGACTGCACCATATTCTACATATATTAACTGATAGATTATTAATGGTATTACCCATAGTTAATCATAGATCTATTAGTAGATTGTCATAGCAAGAAGGTTAACCCTTTTATCATTTTCATATACTTATAGGACATACTATTGATACATGCTCAACATTAAATCATAAGTTGAATAAGTTGAGGGCTCACTCCACTATTTTGATTATATAGCCTACACCTCCATAGATATAAGCACCATGATAAAATCATCATTGACACAAATATTCATAGAAGAATCCATTAACTATCCAATTTTTTTTGTAGATAGATGCATCCCCATGTGGATATAGATGAGGATTACCATCCCAATGATTGTACTTTAGCATTTTTACAACACATAGGCTATCAAGAAAACAAGCTACAACATACCATACATTATTAGGATTCCATTAGACATATCACACTACCTATTTCATGTGGCCCTAAGGTGGCCAATGCATTATTATTTATCATGAGTAGGGGCACTCATATATAAGTTACACTTGGTAGTACATGGTTATAGGTGATGGATGCCATAGTTGATCGTTTAGATAGGTTTTAAATTCAATCATGAGGGACACATGGTCCACATTTTGAGTGAAGGCACAAATGAGAACCACATATTTCATAATGCGGTTTACCCTGGGATGACATGAGAGGCATCTTAGATAGTATAGCAACATGCTATTTGGATGAAAATAATGTAAACTAATACCAAATATAAGGCTCCATAGATACATATAAAATGGTATGATGATTATGAAGATGACTTATTTGAGTTTGAATACATCTAGTATCTAACATTGGATGACTTCCCACCAGATCCACCATTTGATTATCCACATCCCATGGATGTGCTCTTGGGTCTATAGAGACATTGGACATTTGTTGTACACTATCTCATTTACTTTCAATATTTACTTAGACATACTTTCCTTTTTTTATTTCTCCTTGTGTATAGTTTCATTCTATGTTACTTTTATGTAGTTTATATCCAAAAAATATAAAAATAATATAATATACCAAAACACAAAACATTCATTTATTTATTCATAAAATAAAAAATTATAGATTGTATGCATTACCATGTTTACACTTATTATATTTTTTATAAACTAAACATGCTAGATATCTTAGTATATTCAATTTTATTAGACATACATGCTTCACTTGTTGGAGTCAAGTGCTTTTAGATTGATACAAGTGTTAGTTCCACTACATTGATTCAAATTGCTATTATCTACCCATAGGGGGAATCTACACCAATACACAAGGTCTCCCTTTGAAACATTCTCCCATCTGGTGACATCCTTTACATAGTTTTGATTATCAAGTTCCATATTTCTATACTCTACATCACAACTTTAGAATTGTTATATCTTGATATTGATCATGCTACACTTACTCAGATTTTTTTTGGCTACTACTAATTTAGACTTAGTATATGTACCTCTTAGATATTACATAGGTTTGTATTACATGTTAAATAATACTTTCATTTATGCTTTCCTAGTTTAGAATTGACTGTATCTTTATGCTTCTTCTATTCAAGGGCATTTGAATATGGCATTGATCTTTGGCTCGATGCCACTTCTTTTCATATTATGTATGCTTTAGACATGTGCCCATGTCCTTGTGTGTGATTTATTGATTGTGTATGTGGACATTTAAACATATCCTTCTATGTGGATCTAAGCCAACTTACTTGTTGCTTACATATGTAGAAATTTGAACATGTCCTTATATGTCTTGTTTTCTCAGATTTAGTGACATGTGACCATGCCTATTATATTGTGGCCCTTTGGCCTACTTTGCATGGTTCATGTGTTGTATGTATGATTTATTATATGCATCATGGCCATGACACTTGTATCTTGATTATTACACACTCCAATTTAGATGCCATGAAGGACCTCATGCATCTCCCCTTCCTACTTGGGTGTTGTGATGGACATCATGCCCCATACCCTTATGTAGCTACTCAATTATTACTCAAATTTACTATTACATACATTGTTATATTTATCTTGACAACCTTGTGAATGTTAGACACAATATACATCACATCTTGTAAACTTATGCTCACATTTTCTTACATTCTAATGTTATGTATGCACATTATATTTGATTATTACACATATATCATATATGTTCTAGCTAACTTACATCTTGCAGAGCTTTTTATTTTAAGGATAGTTCTTACATTGGTTCAATAACTCCCCTCAAAAGAGGAGGCATTTACAAGAGTTTTTCACAGAGATCATGCTCCCATAGTGTACTCACAATAAATTTTTTAGCACATAAGCTCAGATTATAGAAATTAGACTCATGTACACAAAGTGAAAATAGTGACACAAAGATTGATATAACTACACATAAATTATAATAGATAAACATTGGGACACTAGTGCCATATGGAGCTACTTTCCAAGATATGGTGCTACTGTCTAGTAAACTTAGTTTCAAAAAAATACAAATTGGATAGAAAAGTATAGTAGGTATAATCTAGGTTTACATAGGTTTAATTATATTTTTACTCATTTTTGCTTAGATTCATACCAATTTAACTTAGATTCATACCACTTTATTCATATTTGGGGCATCATGTGTGGTACAACCATTCTAATTTTTAGTTTAGATACTCAGATACATATTATTACAACTTATTCTAGAATCCATATGCTCAGATATCAAATTTGGGGGCATGTGCGTGACACATTATTTCAATTTCCTCACTTACATATTGGTTGATCAGATAAAATGACAAAATCCATGTCATTATCTACATTATATACATTAGACATCATATTCTAGGTTACACACCAATTTCATGCCTTATTCCATCCATAATGGTTTGCATTCTTTAGTGGCTTGGAATTTATTAATACACCCAAGTGGCTACAAAGCCAATATCTCCACTTAGACATTTTTAATTACATCATGCAGTTTAAGTTTCAGATGCATCTACTACACATGGGTAGGCAATGGTGGAGTCATAGTCTACTTGAGTTCTTGAATAACCTACATGAGAGGGTTTGACACATTATTAGTTTAATCCAAGCTATTCACAGATCATGATCCACCAAACAAGGGTGGGAAATGATGGAGTCAAAACCAAATTGAGTTCTTGAGCCACCCACACATGAGGATTTAGCAAGCCATTAATGTAGTCCAAACTATTCAATTGAACATTATATACACATACACATAGGTTGTCACCAAGTTTATGGATTAGTTCATGTATGTAATGAGGTGTGTTCTTTCCTTTCCTCTCTCTTATCCCTTTACTTAGTTTTTACTTAGTTTTACTCAATTTTTATTCTTTACTCAATTTTGTGTTTACTTTTGATATTTATTAGATGAGGACTAATTTTTGCAAATTTGACTTGTAGGACATGCAATGAAACATGCTTCACATACTCATATCTAGACTCATAGGATTCACCTCTTAGGTAAGTATAGGTATGCTTCTTTTTCCTTTATCCTAGTCATTTCACTTCACTACATTTGTAATAAAGGGGGGGAAATGTAATCATCTAAAAATGACACTTGAGTGATAAGAGGGATACTTGATACCATATATCCATAGATTAACCCTAAACCTATCTTAGAGCCTTTTTTGACACTTATCTAGCCTTCATAAAGACCACAAGCATCCCTAGTCATCCCTAAAGTAGTCTTAGACCATCATTCTTGCATTCTATCCCTTCATGCATTAAGATATACCACCTAGACACTAACACCATAATAAGGACAATAACACCACATGGTGCTAGTTTCCCAATATTAGCGCTAGTGTCATTTATCTCTTTTTTCTACAAATAAATATACTTTTAAATCTTAAACCTCCTAGGGTCGGCCTAGACCTCTTTTATCATCAACACAAGTAACAAAACAATATATATACATGACTTTTATCCCTCTAACCACTAGATGGAAATCATATGCAAATTACATATGTAAACTTAGAAAAAGTTGTGCACAATTAAGGTTATCAATCCATATTCTATCCTACTTATGCATACTACCATCTACATCAATCCTAAGCTCAGATTACTTAGATTTCCAATCTTAAGCACATTGAAAACACATAAGTTAACTATCATACTGGTTTTACTTGCACTTGCACCAACACTTAGGTGGGGATAACTACATTAGGATTGATCACTCTTTGGAGTATTGGTATGTAGCCAACTTTCATCATAGTAGGGTGTTGAGGATGTCCACCCCACCCCACAAACAAACACTTTTTTTTGCTTGTACCAGCTAGATGCCCTAACAACACAAAGGATTAGGGTTTTCTCATAAAATCAATCAAAACAAGACATCTGTAAGGTTTCAAAACTTTTGCATGTAGAAATATACCTTATATATCTAGACACATGTACACTTATAAGCTTTAAATAATCCTACATAGAGGACATTGCACTAAAATAGGGACACTAGTGCCATATGGTGCTACTATCCAATTAGGGAACTAATGTCTAAGATGGGTTTTGATACTTTGATCCTGATTGTGACATTTAAACTAGCCTTTGACTCAATTTTTAGCCTCTAGATCACCCATCTTAATTATTTTACAATGAAGTTATTATTTGCATTATTTATTACTATTTTTAGAAGTGTCAAATTTAGTCAATTCTATAACAGATTAATGACTATATTTATTACATATTTCTACCCTGATTTACTATACAAAACATAAGATTTATATTCACCAATTCCTAAAAGGTTAAAACATGAGGATTGAGCAAGCCATCAACTCAGTCCAAGTTATTCACCATTTGATCACCATTTACATGCACACACATGATGTCACTAGGTTTTAACATTAGTTTGCATACCTAATGAGGTGTATTCATTATTTTCTTCTTTATCTTATCTCTTTACTCAATTTTGTCTTTAATTTTGATATTTATTAAGGACTATTTAATTCATGATTCATTCACAAGACACACAATGGAGCATGATTCATAGACTCAGACCCAAATTCATGGGATTCACCTCATAGATAAGTCCAGGTATGTCTCTTTTTCATTTATCCTAGTCATTTCACTTTAATGCATTTTTAAAACAAATCTAGGGGGAATGTAGTCATCTAAAATTCCATTTTAGTGTAATGACTTGAGATCACCTAATCCTTAGCTTACCCTTCGACCTATCTTAGGAACTCTCTTGATCACTTTCCATATTTTTTGAGAGTCTAACCCATTCCTAGATATACCAAAAATAACACTGAACCTTCACTTAGACCATTAGGTCCCATTTTAACCTATTCTTTCCACTTGGACATTATCACATCCATTTGGACAATAGTGCTCTGTGCTATTATCAAAGGGGCAATGCTAATGTCCCCTAACATTTTTCACCCCCAATGGATATTTTTTTTCTCAAAGTACCTTAGGGTTGAATTAGACCTATTTCATGTTTTAACAAACACAAAAATGATATATATATATATATATATACCACTTTCATTCATTTATCCCCTAGATGGATATCAAATACAAAATACTCATAAACAAACTCAAAAATAATTGTGAAAATCAAGGTCATTGATCCTTATTTTGCCTTACTTCTACATACACCCATCTACATCATCTTAGAGCTTATACTACTCAAATTTTTAGTCGTAAGTCATACTCAAAGCACTCTAGTTGACCCTCATACTAGTATTCACTTGCACTTTCACCAACACTTAGATTGGGAGAACTACATTAGACAGAATACCCTTTCAAGGTATTGGTATATAGGCAACACTCAGTATATGGGATGTTGAGGTCATGTATAGCCTACCTTGATAATGCCACTCTTTTTCTTATTTTTCTCCTTAATTACCCTAATAAACATAAAGGCTTAGGGTTTAACATTTAAATTAGTCAAAAATAGGGAATAGATAATGATCTAATATTCAATCACACATGCATAGGCCTCTCAAAACTAGGTAAAGTCCCACCCAAGAATTCATTATATCATGGCAGGGGGGACACTAGCATGATGTACCATTGACTAGAGGACTGTGTTACTATCTAAGAGGGTTTATGATGCCTATTTCCTATTTGTGACACCTTGCACTATCCTTACACTAGTTTTCAACCCTCTAGTTATCTATTTTAGTCATTTTTATAAGTATATATTTTGTAATTTATTACTATTTATAAGCTAAGCAAACAATTCAATTATTATACAAATCAGTGGTTGTTGATATTACTATATTTATTCCCTAATTTATTACTCAAATACTTTAACAACCTAGGGTTTTACATTCCATAACTCCCTTGAAAAGCTAAATCAATAATAATATATTAAAATTCACATTGCATATACAAATGAGTGATATTCACATTACAAAGTCTAAATTTTATGTTTCCTATGCATAAAAACTTGAAATACATAGTGGCACTATAAAAATCATCATAGATCATAAACAAGGGTTTTTCTAGTATTTAATTTCCAAAGTAAAGCATATTAAAATAAAGTTACAATCCCAACATATCAATATTTATTTATCACACATCCCCTCACAAAATACCCCCAAATAAACCTAGGTATTATATAAAACATGCACAATGTACTAATGATACAATCAAACAATATCTACAAATGAATTTAAATCACAAACCCCATTTGTGTCTCAATGAAGTGAATGTGTAATTCCTACCCATCACAGGGGTTATCAACTATTTGTTCAATCTCAAATATTCAATTCTCACCATTTAATGTTTGGGTCTAATTTTCCTTCTAACTCATGTTACAAACATTAATATTATATATTACCTTCACCTCCATAAATTTTTATCTTTAGAACTTTGCTTTGTCATGTAGTTCAATCAATTGTGTATCCTTAACATTATAATCACCACTCATATTTTTACAAATGACTTATGAATTTGTTTCCAACCTTATCAATTCAATGCCACACTAATACTTTCAAGTAGTGCTTTGTGGTGTTCTATAATACATAATATTGAGCTTACTTACATCCCCTAATAGTTTTTATCTAAACAAGAGTAATTTAAAGAAATAGATGGGAGCATAATAAAATTTAAACTAATTTTTCCATGTTATCATAGTGGTCAGTTGTGTCCATGTTTTCATAGTGTAAGGGTGTCATAGTTTGTGTGAAACGCAATTATAAATCCAACTAATTTTTGGCAAAATATTTTTGGTCAAACATTTACTAATGGCATCAAGGATAAATGAGACAATGATAGAAAAGGATCATTGACTGGTTTAGAGGGCTTCACTTACCACCTTGCATACACTAGGAAAATATCAAGAGTATAAAATCAATAGTTTATTTAGTATTTATGGTTCATCATTCATCAAGAATGCCAAATTACTTGGGGAAAAACTTAAAAAAAAACCTGAAAGTGGATTAGATCATATTGAATAGAAACATAAAAAATGACTCAAATTAAATACAAGCTCACATAGTTTGGATAGAAATAAAATTACTTACCTCCACTAATCCTCCACACAATGTGTAAAAAATTTAAATAATTCTTACATATTGATATGTATGAAATTTTAAGGTGAGAAGACTTATTTATAAGAAATTAGGAAGTGGTAATCATAACATACTAGATATAATCCCACTTTTAAAAACAAAACACAAACATAGACCAAATTGAAACCTTGATATTTTGGCCAACTTAACCTTAGTGTAGATACATAAATTTGATCATAGGTAATTGAAAATGTTAATTCTTGACACATCTTAAACCGCTTGACTTACACTCAAATCAATGACTCTTATTCAACATTCATCCAATCATTTATCGTATGTGAGCTTGAACCCTTTGTTTTTTGCCACTACAACATAAGAATTTCTAAAGTCATTATTGAAACCACTTTATGTTACCCTTAGACTGCTCTTGCCCTCAATCCAGTTGTCCCTACTTTTCTAATACAAGTTCACACTATGGAAGTAGACCCATCGACTTAGTGCAACCTTGTCCCCATGCTATTTAATGGCTAGTGTCTAAAATGTAAAATATTCATATGGATCATCTTCTACATTTCACAAGTTGGCTAAAGGAAATTATTCAAAAGGATCACTATATAAAAAAATTAAAATGTTAGTTAAAAGGGACTTGATATCTATTTTTTTTCTATCTATTACAACACTGCACATTGAGATAATATGCCTTATTCTTCTAAAATTAAGTATCAATCACTAATATTAGTCACAAATCAAATACGAAACATTTAAATCAATTTAGGAACTAACATTATCAAGTATTAAAGACACATTACTAGCTTCATGTATATAGTGAAAGAATATAACTGCACAATTATACTAGGTGGGAGAACTACATGTGGCCTGATTTCCTCCTTAGAGTATCTATATATGTAGGCATGAGTTAATCATCAATGGTAGTGATTGTGGTTTCTCAACCCATTACACTTCCTTTTAGTTTTTGTAGATTTATATCTCTCATAAATACACCTAGAATTTCTAAGGCACAAACAAGGAAATCAAAGATTTTTACATGGCACTAATAGAATCAAAATATATTATCCCTCTCATTAGATAAAATGCAAGTGATAAAGCAATCAAAGTTGTTTTCATATTCACAAGGAATAAATCTATAGTCAATGGCCAAGGCCATACTATGTAGCTATACAAGGAGAACAAACATGTCCAAACACAACCAAAAACTCTTTTTATAGATATAATATATCACAACCTATTTTATACTATTTTCCACTGTCAAAAACTTTATACAAAAAACTAAAAACCATAAAATTCTAAATATATTATGCTTGGTTATACTTACTATATTTAACATATGAAAGTTATTCAAATTTAGTTAATTTTTATTTACATTCAAGTTTATGTTCGAATGTCATATATTACAATCTAAATAATATTTCAATGTTTTATATATTGAACACTATTAAGTAAAAAATAGGATAAAACATATTAGTGAACCCGTTTGTTTGTTGAACATTTTTTTATCATTTTTTATCCTAATGTTTTAGCTGAATTCATGTTTCCCATATAGTAAATAGAAATCTAATAGTCCTTTCTAAGATTTGATTGATTCCTACTCTATAATTTTTCATTTACTTAGGGGTTATAAATTTAATTTCTTATTTCCATGTATAAAAATATTTTATTCTATTAATTTTCAATTTCTTTTTCTCACTTACTAGAAATGTGTTTCAAAAGTTGTAAAACTTATAGGATTTATTGTTCAAGGCAAAGAAATCATCAATTTTACTTGAGATGTGGTGTGAGGGATATTTATCAAATACTAAATCCATTATAAAATGTTAGATACAAATTTTGGTTTCCACATGCCTATAAAGTATATAAGAAGTGCATATGTTTTTTTTCCCCACCCATAAGAAGCTTTTTAGCCTTTTAATTTTGTAGTGCACCACTAAGTGGTTAGCCTCAAGTAGTTAGTCTCAACATACCTTATAGGTGGGATAGTGCGGCTATGGGATGGTGGAATCCTCCATATTCATTTCCCTTTAGCCGTTATTCAATATTAATGTTTGGGATTAGTATATTTGAGAGCCTAGCAATAAAACACACCCTATCTAGTTACACCCAATATCTCTTTCCTTTTAGACATGCTTGACTTTATCTTATACCACCCATAAGGTTATCTAATTTGTTCTTCTAAGGCATGGTTCTTGATTAAGTATAATCCATATAGACATATTCAGATTCCTTTGGTCTCTTCTAAAATGGATAATATAAATATTTTTCTCAATTTGATAATACAATTGTTCAAAGTTATCATTTATGTACAAATTAAAAATGATGTTGATGGTTAACATGATAATCAAGATAATCCTATGGGATTTTAAATAGTTTTATCCCAATAAATTTCATGGATTATATCTTGAGGAAGTTAAAGATTTGCCCAATTTTCATCAAGGACTTTATCAATATATGAAACATGTGGATATGGTTTGATCCTAACATATAAAATTGCACATCAAGATAAGCTTGCAACATATCAAGAATAAAAATAATAAGTTCCTTTTAAATTTATTATTACTTCCATTTCAAGTGTCCCAATTTTTACTATTGCTTCTATTCCTATATCGACACCTCTAGTTACATATTTACATCATCCCTAGGTATGGGGGAATCATAATGATTACAACCAATTAATATGACCATTTATACCTAGGAATCATACACACCTCCTTTGATTACTATGCATGTTCCATCACCAACCTCATTTAATGCATGTTCCATTGAATATACTGTTACAACCTTGCATGATAAAGTGTTACAATTTGTGAAAGGTGTCTTTAAATATAGTCATTCAATGGATTCCCATATGTTGATTCAAAATCCTTTGGAAACTTATATATCATCTTACCCATTAAAATTAGACTTTGTATCTCCTAAACTTCCACTCTATTAAGGTGAGGGTGATCCCAAACAACATCTTCGATCATTTCATGTAACATGTTTAGATTATGCATACAATGAAAAATTATTAACCAAGTTATTTACATGAAGCCTCCCTAATATACGTTATGAAATTTCCATGATATTCCATTATAATCAGTTAAATCATTTAAACCTTTTGAAAATTAGTACCTAGCACACCTATTAACATTAGTGAAAAAATATTTTATGGCACAAATTTATAAACTCAAGAAAGGGTCCAATGAACCAATTAATCAATATGTTCTTCGATACAAACCTATTCTAGCTAAGATGACCAATTATATGGAAGCAAACTAGTTACAAGATATATTCACACAAATTTTTCTAGTAGGACTTCATGAGTCTATCATGTTTGACAATTTCAAATAATTTGATGAGTTATGACATACAATCAAATAATAAGAAGTCAAGATCATAGGATTGAAAAAAATTTAATCATGCACAAATGATCCCACTAATTCAAATACTAAGTTTCAAATAAAACCAAACTACAAGGTCAAATATGATGAAACTAAAAATGAATCAAAAGTAATAGTAAATGCAACATCACAACCAATGAATAAGCTTTAGTTGATAACTCCACCAAGGAAGCAATTTTCACAATTACCATCACCTCCTCATATATCATTACCATAGTTACTTGAGTGCAATCTCATATCTCTCCCTCCACCATTAGAGGTCTATATGACCAAGCCTCAACATAAGGTATTGACAATAAATCATATTGTGACTATCATAGATCTAGTGGACATTGTACAACCAAGTGTTAAAAAAAAGACATAAGATAGATGACAATACTATTAATTTAAGCACACCCACAAAGGAGCCTAGACCAAAACAAAATGAAAATGTAAAGTTGAAAATACTCATTAATCTATATTTACAAACCATGGCACAATAGAAACTACAAATAATTTATAGGTACATCATGCATATAATGCACATCCTCCTCCTCACACATATGGATATCCAATAGATGGTATTATTGGTAAAATTATAGGTGAATCAATACCACATCTTATGACCACATTTTATGATAAAGAGATTGTTGATGATGATTCAAATAGACATTCACTCTTTATTAGATCTTATATAAATAAACAACCCATACACAATGTCATGGTAAAAAATGGGTCAAGTGAAAACACGTACATTGAAATTATTTGCACTCTTGGGTACACAGAGTAGGGTTTATAACATACATCAAAATTAATTAAATAATTTCATTTACATACACAAAATACTCTATGACATGTTTTGAAACCTCTTCAAGTCAATTTAATGAAAATTTCTATTCCATTATTAGCCTTACCAAGCATAAGGGTCTTTGACATGTTATTATGATGCCCTTAGACATAAAATATCTATAAAATATAATCCATAGCACATTGATGTATCAAATATATAAAATATAAACATGTGGTCAACTCTTGAGGCATTCAATATGAATATCCTCTATAGTCAATAATATCTCTTCCTCCCCCACCACCACCATAATTTATTATTACACCTTTTCAAGAGCATAGTGTAGAGACACTTATTTCACCTATATAAAATATTTCTATATAGTCAATTTAGATAAGAGTGGTAAACCCTCCTAGATATAAAGCTTCATGCCATAGTATTATACATAGTTTAAATATATCCTCATCTTCTACAATGCATCCTCAGGTAGTACCTTGAGAAGTTTAATGTGTCCCACAATGAACATAAGCAATGAAACCTTCTACTACTATACATAGGATTAAACAAAATATCAACCCATCTATATTTACATATCCAACACTGGATTCTATGAGAAATGATAAAGACAATTAAATTACAACACTTGATTTCTTTTAAAATTCATATTCATCTACATGTAACACTTTTCATTCACATAAAGTCACCCTTCCAATTATATGATCCATGAACACACTATGGTCCTCCCATTTATGAGATCTTTAGCTAGTTTATTTTACACTTTTCACACTTCAAATATTTAAAAATATGAAAATATTCAAATTATATTAAAAAAAAAACATTCAAAATATTCTAAAAACATGAAAAAATTAGGACTTGAGCATGACATGACTTTCTAGTTTACTTCTTTACATATGTTATTTATCACACATTTTAGTAGACACCGTATCATTTTTCATACACAAATGAATTACATGAGTTATATGAGTGCGATGTAGGACATACATATTATACATGAATTCTTAAATGTTAGACTCCCTTCTACCTAGTGGCCTTGCCTATGTTAGGGGTATCTTATTCTATAGGTTACATTATGACAACTTATCTCTATCTACAACCTCTTTACCATATTGAGCTACATATCTTATAAGTTAGTTACTCATATATTACATTGTGATACATGGATATGCTAATTTAATATGATGTGACATTGATACATATGGATGGTGTAGACTAGTTTTCACTTGTTCTATTTTCCTTTAATGACATTAATTTTATTGCATGATAGACTATACATTGCTTGCTTATTGTGCATGGATACTTGGCCTTGTGTGTGTGACATATTTATTAATCGATGTCATTAATCCATTCATTTAATCAAATCATTTGATTGATGTCATTCAAACTAGGGATGATGTCCAATGGTTGTATGTAATAAGGTGTGAAATACATTGCTAACATTTGTGTTTTGGGGGGTTTTATGACAAATTAACTAACTCTAAAGTCATAATCTAATCAATTGAAATCTAATTAATTACTTGGAATGAAACACACATTGTAGAATTACAATGTTGAAGTAAACACACTTAATTATAAAGAAACACACTTGTAAATAAACACTTTTGGTGTCAAATATACTATTGTTAACCCAACACACTTGCTTATCAAAGGAAACACTTTCCAATCTATGTGCTAAATTAAGTTTTATTTTATATGAACATACTTTTGGAAAGGAAAATGCTGGAAAAGTAGCTTGAAATGACATGCACAAAGAAATAACTACATGTCAACAAAATTACACTTATATTATAAACAATTTTGAAAGGATTAAATGAAAAATAATATAAACATAAATAAATACCATACAAAAAGTCTTGTCTCCTTGGGTGAGTGGGCCCTTGCTCTCCTTTGGTAAAGGATCTAAATCAAAATCAATCTTTTAGGAACATTCAAAGCTTCATTAATTTTTAGAAAATATTACAATATATAAAATAGATATAACACATACTTACTATGTTTATAGTCTTCAATTATCTCTTATTTTTAGAATCCATAGAACATCAGGGAGACATTGTCTTAAGCTTAGAATTTTCCTACAACTACTACTTAACATAAACTAACAAACTAACATGATCACAACTATAATCCAACTTATTTTATAAAATAGAAAAAGTTTTACAACCATTCCTCATGTTTCAATGTGAAACATTAGGAAAGAAGATGTAACAACATGCATGGATGTCAGTTGGTTATAACAAATTATTATTATAATGTAATCTATTCAAGTAACCTAAAATACCATAATACATATAGAGGTGTTTTTATAAAACATTACTATAAGTATCAAATCTATAAATAAAATAACATATAAGGTAAGTGTTTATATGAATCAAAAAATAATTGATGGACATTTTGGAGAGCTATATAAACCATTGAATGATAATCCAAAATGCCTTTGACAAGATCTACATATGGCTAGAATAACTTTGGAGTTTTAATGTTGTATTACAAATCTCATTTTTAGTATTCTATAACTTACATGTAGTACTCCAGATCTTACTATTTTACTCTGGAGCTTGACTGATAGAATTCAAAGCTTCAATGGATGGCTCCATCATATGCTAAGCTTGATTTGAAGGGTCAAATTCACTTTTCAAAACTCATCATTTGATCATAGTGTGTTTACATCACTTGTACATGAAAAATTAAAGGTTAGTCATACAAATAGTTAAGACTTAATGGTAAAATCAAGTAGCATTGACTCATATACAAATTTAGACATAAGTACTTATCTTCTACTTTAGACTAGAACTAAGTCATAAAATGCATATAAGATTCATTCCAAGAAGGTAGATTAGCTAGTAACAATAAGGTTAATATATGGATATAATGAGCCATACAAGGACTCATCATTTCCCCCACACTTTACCTTTTGTAAGTCTTTATTCAAACTACAAACTTATTTCCTCATATTTAAATACTCCATGCTCCAACCCTTGGCTAAAATCATAGAGATCATAGTGAGTTCCTCAATTTTCCTCAGTTGCATATATAAATCCCATATCCTTAAGAGTAAATGTCATCCATATTTCAAACTGCTAATTAGACTAGAGTGATGCATTCTACCATGGTGACATAGGACTGTGAAGGAGTGGTGGCCTAATCCTCATACCAATCTAAGGATTGCTTCCCCTTGATTGATGACCTATGAAATTATTTGTATAATAGCATTGGCGCTATAGAGACACCATCAGATATTGGTGGAAGATATTGATTCCCTTATCTTCAAAGGGATGTTTAATGTATCCCATCTTTTAACACATGTTATTATTGCTTCTTCAAAATGGTGTTGGGTAAATACTTCAAAATATGAAATGTTTTGTTGTAGGGTTTGCAAGTAATGATTACACAAGTTTTGGAAATATTTGAAGGCCATAACTTGTATGGATCCCATCAATAACATAGGAAAACTCATCGTCATGGATCTCAGAACTTGTTAACTATTGTACTCTCTTGACAATCATTCATGATTTATTGTTTCAAGAGGTTAAGGTGAGCGTGTCTCATTATGAAGATCAATGGGATATGATTTCCAAGCATGGGAGCAGCCAACATCATCTCGATATGGTATTTCAAATTATGAGCCATTACATTTTCACTATGCATAAGCGAGAGCAAGGGTTTGTAACCACTTCAAAGCTGAAGGTTGATATTAAGAACTCCATGGGTTGGGTCTACAAATCTAAAATGGGAGGAGACTGAATTCGAATAGAACCAATCTCCTGTTGTGAATTCAAAGATAATCCACTGGTTTGACATTACTGTAAAGAAGGGGGAATCAGACCATATCTGGAAAGGCTTAATGGGTTCAATGAAAACTTGTTCAAGCAATTTGTGAGGTCCCAGTTAAATAAGTGTGTTAGTGTTGGTAGAATCAATTTTGAGATCTTTGAAAAGGTGATTGCTATGGCTACAGGAATGACCATGCAGGGGATAAAAATTCAAAGGAAAGTAAAAATTATGGATCTTGAAAGCCATAAACTATTCTTGGGAGAAGACGAAGAACTCATCCCTTATCAAGGAGGATTCGAGCATGCTAAACTACCTAAGCCATGGGATGGAGTGTGCCTCATTCTCATGAAGTACTTCACACTTGAAGGATGATTTACCAGGTTCTATAATTACCATCTCCCTTTTTTAAATCACTTCAGGTGCAATGCTCTCATTAGTTTTCCTTTTTATTTGCTCTCCTCTTTAGAACATTCTATCCTTAGAGTGAGAGCAAAAATGTCTAAAAAGTTAGATGTGAACCCTATTTCCCTACACTAGGGCCTCATTTTCTATTTGTATAATTTTCATCGAGCCTTGGAGCTATCCAAGACTATCAGAATTGATAGTGGAGATATTCCTTCCAATCCATTGTCTGGTGATGCCATCGATGAGTCCTATTTTTCCCCTGCTCCTACCAAAACTAAAGATGTATCTTTCTCCACCCTAGAAGAGACCCCTGCTGCCACCCTAGGCTCCTTTGTGAGAAATAAAGGCAAGAAGAGGAAGGTTGATGTGGAGGAAGAGAATATTAGGGGGACCACTGAGATGACCCACAAAAATCTTGGTAGGGCCATTGGGGGTCAAGGTGGTAAATCTTATAAGTTTTCTAAGGTTAATAAGGAGGGCTCCTCCTCTGGAGTCTAAAGGTTGAGGTGGATTGCTGGTAAACCCACCCCTAAAGCTAGACTTATTGATTTTTTAGAGAGAACTTCGGAGGAATCAACCCAGGAGGAAGAGTCTAAGGAATTGGAAATCTAGGAAATTTCTGAGGACACTGAAGGGAAGCAGGAGACTAGGGAATTTGAGGTTATTGAGGAGAAGGGTGTTGACATTACAGATACTACTGACAAAAAGGGGAAAATGTATGTCGAGGAAGATGGAAAGGAAATAGAGAATGAGATTGGTTGGAAATTTGAAATTGATGCCCTGAAGGATTGTATTTAGAAGCTAGAGTAGAACTTCACCAATGGGCTCTGGAATACAATTCTCCTGAACATGTCTATGCTGAAAGAAGTGGGTAATATAGGGCTTGTTGTCAATGTAAAGAATACTGAGAAACTGAATGATCTTCTCAAATCAATGGCTATGTAAAGAGAGACCTCTCTGACTCTCATCTTTCCATTACTTTTTTATTTTGTTTTTGTGTTTATTGGTACTCTGCTAGTGCCATCTCTTCTTAGAAGGCTTATTTTTTTGATCTCCTTCTTGTCTTTTTTACTTTGTAAAGGGTTCAGCCCCTAGTCTGTTGCCTTAATTTATCAAAAACATAGGAAAACTCACCCTTTATTTAGGTTTATATAAACCTTATCTTAAATGTGTGGTAAGCCTCATGGAATCATAGCCCAGTGAACCATACTACCCATCATAAGTTAGATACTTGATTACACAAAAATAGTTGTCCTTCATGGCTCATGTAGGATCTGTCTTTAGATTCCTTTGGTAACTCCTTAGGGGTTGAGAATAAAATATAGACATGCTTTCCCTTCCCTATGGAATATGTGGATGAGGTCATTGAAAGTATACATGCCTTATATACATACACCTTCATCAGGGATGCCTAATAGCTCATTATTTGACTGGATGGTAATTGAAATTCTTGATCCTCTCACTGTGGTATAGTTATCTTAAAAATTAGCAATCAATTATTTCACTAACCACTCATCATACCCTTGAAACCTATTTAGGAACTCAAGCCACCTTGCTTATTCAAAAATGACATATACTGCTTCATCATCCAACAACAAATATATAGACTCAAGTTTAGATTTCTTCTTTTAGCCCATTTTGAGAAGTTGTAAAGCTTGTGTGAATGAAAAAACAAAGTATCGAGAGGGTTATTTTTAGGAAGATGAAATTAAAATCACAACTAAAGGTTTTATATGTTTGGATAGGTTTTTGAAATAATTTGGCACATGCAACATTTACGATGTTTTTTATTATCCTAATCTTTGGGATATAGTCAAAGCTTAACCTTTTGATGGAATATGACAATTATAAGGGAAAAACAATCTTTACAATGTGTGGAATGTCTATGATCAATAATTTTGGATATAACTCCATCCTTTCCCATGCCTGGGTATCATTATCATCCCCCAAATTCAATTCCCAAAACTTTTAATTTGACAACTGATTTCTAAAATGCCTTTTTTTGCAACATTGCCAATCATGTTCTAAAGTTAACATCATGCCCCCTTTTCAAGATAGCATATCTTTATTGGCATAGTAAACTTTTTTGGAAAGGATAATTTACTTTTCTAGATAATAGACCTTCAGGGATAAATAAGCATGACATTTTAACAACTTATGTCTAATCATATACATATAAAATAAAGTACAAAATACCTCAATTACTATGATGTTACCTCTACTCCTTAGACTGACACTAGTCCTACCATGATTATATCCCATTTTTTAGTTGAGAAGCACATACAATAGACTAAAAACACCCATTTTATTTCTTTTTTCCTTGAGAGGCTACCATATTTGGTTTTCAACTTGTCATTTTCATATGTGTGTGTGTGTGTGTGTGTGTGTGTGTGTGTGTACATACATACATACATACATACATACATATACATACATATATATATATATATATATATATATATATATACACACACACACACACACACACACACACACACATACATACATACATACATATATATATATATATATATATATATAGACACACACACACATACATACATATACATACATACATACATATATACATATACACACACACACACACACACACACACACACACACACACACACACACACACACACACAAACACATTCATATACATACATACATACATACATACATACATACATACATACATACATACATACATACATACATACATACATATATATATATATATATATATATAATTTTCTATTTTTGGGAGAAGGACCATCATTTATGGTTTTCAATCCTTCCATTTTACTGAGAGGAAGATCACCATTGATGGTTTTCAATCCTCCCCCTCACTTGGGCTTTAATAATCATCTTTTGACTATGATGGAAAAACAAGGTTCTTACCCATAACCAAATTCATTTTGAGATTGAATTTGTTTGAAAAATTCCTCCTTGCTTGGAGGCTATTGATAAAGTTTAGTCTACACCAATTAGAGTGTCTTATTTTTTTAATATATTTTCAAGAGATGAATTTTCCCATTATCAAAGATATTATCTCTCTAGTAAGGTCCCAACCATCTATCCCTAAGTTTCCTTTTGAAGTGTTGAAACTTAAAATCAAATAACAAAGCCCAATCTATTTCTTTGAATCTTCTCTCCTCGATATGGGTGTCATGCCACTAATTTATATGATTTTTTATAAGTTATCTATTTTAAGGATTTCATTTAATTCATTGATTTGAATAATTCTCTCTTTGTGTGATCCATCAAGATCTATGCCCACTACTGTAGTTATTCGTAAAGTCTACAATTCAAATTATATGGGGAGTAGAGTATTATTTCCAAACACAAGTTCATAATGTGAGAAACATGTGGTGGATTTACATGTGTTATTGTAATCCCATACTACTTCAATAATCTCGTGTGCCCAATCCTTTCTACTGATGATGACTATCTTGGTCAAGATGTTCTCCAACTCTCTATTGGTAACTTCAGCATATTTATTGAATTGTGGATGATATGGATATGAATTATGATGGATGATTTGGTAATTATCTATGATGTATTTGTTCATATTATAAATAAATTTATGGCCTTGGTTAGATACTATTCCCCTTAGTTCTCTAAACTGTTACATAATTCTATAATACATGAAATCAACAATTAATTCTTCTCTTATAAATGGGAGAGTTTAAAACTTTGACCATTTGGTGACATAATTTGTACATAAAAGTAAGTATTCATTTTCTTGAGATGGTGGGTCTATAAGCCAAAAAAATCCAATCCTGTTATTTCAATGGTCTTAGAACCACTTGAAGATGGAGAGGCATTTCATTAGACAATGTGGAATTTCCCATACTTTGGTAAAGATCACATTGCCATACATATCTCTTCACATTTATGTGAAGTGAAGGCCAATATTACCCATCCCAAAGGATCTTATGGATAGTCCTCTTAGATGAATAATGGCCTTCTCTAGTTTCATCATGATAAGCCCTTATGATGTCATAAGTCTCATCCTCTCTTACACACTTGAAGAGCACATGGTTAGGTCCACACTTAAATAAAACACCATTAATCCATTTAAAATGAGCACCATATTTAATTAAGCATTTCTTTTCCTTATGAGTAAAGTTACAAGGAAACTTTTTTGTGTCCAAGTAGTTTGCCATGCCATTAGACCATGGTGGGTATGACATAACTAATGAATAGTTTCTCATAAATAAAGTTATCTTCCACTAACTCCTCTTCATGTAAAACATTCAACCCTGATAAAAATTAAGAAACCACATTAAATTTTACAAGTTTGTCAATAATAGTAATGCCAAATTTTTGAAAAATTAACAATGATTTATTGATTCTACCTCTTACCACTATTATTTTCATTAAATATCTTATGGCTGAGTGATCCATGTAAACAAAGATTTTGTGTCTAGTGAAGTAGTGCCTAAATTTGTTCATTGCATATATCATAGCTAGGAATTAGTTTTTAGTGTCCATATAATTTATTTCAGTGGGGGTGAGATTATTGATAATATAGTAGATGGTGTACATTTTTACTTATACACAATCATTAATTATATCAATAAGTAAAGATAGACAAAACTACCCTTTGAAAGGTGGTAGGTGAATTATAAAGGCCAAAGGGTAACACTCTATAGTTAAATGTTCTTGAAGGGTATGTAAATATTGTCTTGTCATGGTATTCTATGGATAACCTTATCTAATTATAACCACTAAACCCATTTAAGAAGGATAAATACTTATTCCCAAATAGATTATCTAACACCTAGTCTCTTAAAATTAGGGGAAAGTAATCTCCCATGGTGGCTTTATTTAATTCTTGGTAGTCTATACATAATCTCCATTTACCATTATTTTTAGGTGCTATCACAAGTGGTAAGACCCATTGATTTTCAGATATGGGGTAAATTAATCCCACCTATAATATCTTTTCTATTTCCTCTTTAATTATATCTCTTAGTGCTGGGTTGATTTTTCTTTGAGGTTGTTTCACAAGTCTAGTGTTTTCAGTATATATATGATGAGTACACATAATTGGGTGGATTCCATTCATATCTCTATAATTATATGAAAATTATTTTTAATGGTTATTCAAGATGTCAAAAATATTGGTTTCTTATTCATTGTCTAACCATTTTTTTATGTTTAGCATTTTTATAGGTTGGATGGCTATTTGGTTAGTCTCTGGGTAGATGGAGCTGACCTGCCTAAATTCACTCATCAAAGAGTTTAGAGGGAAGGGATGTGGCAAAATCATATGGAAGGTGGTGACATATTCAAATAAATTCTCATTTTATGAAATTAATTTTTACAATTGACAATAAAATACTATTATAAATGTATCTTGACTATCGTGTGTCCATGTGATAATGTTTTATTAAATGGGTGTATGGTCATACATGTCATTAGGAGTGGATGAGCTAGTTTGTTGTTTTAAAGAGGAAAGTGTCCCATACTCTGAAACTATACTGATAGAATCTAGATTTAATCTAACAAGTTCTAAAGCCAATCTTTTAGACTCTAGAGTTGTATTGTCAAACTTTGAATCTAGTATCATAGATTTTGGAACTAGAATGTTAAACTCTTGAGCTAGTTTGACAAACTTTAGAGCTAGACTAGGCTCTTCCAATTTACACATCAATTATTATTCTAACTCATTCACATGATCTTTAATTATTACCATGGATAATGAGGAGATACTATTGTTATTTTTTCAAGTTCATCAACCCATGGAGCTATAGATGGTTTTGTAAGTAGATACCAAAAAATTCATTTGATTTTATTCCATTTAAAAAAATCATGTCTCATGACATGAAGTCTATTAATGCTAAAACTATGGATAAGTAAGGTCTACCCAATATTAATGGATATCCAAGTGTTATTCTCTTAGGATGTAGTATCATGAAATCTATGGGATATTTCCAAGATTCTATTATCACGGGGGCATCTTCTATGGTTTCTTTAAATTTGGCAATAGATTGGTCTATGATTTAAAAAATTGTAGTAGGTTGCAACTGTGTAAGTAATAAGGATTTTAAAGTGTCTATTGTCATCACTTTGATGGTATCTCCTAAGTCCATAAGTACATTGTGTATCTCCTTTTTTCCTATGGTTATAAAAATGATAGGGATTTTAGGATCCTCATACTTTGGTAGAAGAAGTTTTCTTGCAAATAAATCAATAAGTTTACCATCCACCTGTATAGTTTTAGGATATTAACTTTATATACCTAGAGTTTTTATGCACAAACCCTTAATTACTCTATTGAGTTTTTGGATGTCTCTTATGGATTGAAGAAATGGAATTTTAATGTTTAACTTCCTCAGTGCTTGGAACTAAATCAGATTCACCCTTATTCCCTATTTCTTTAATTATTTCAGGAAATGGGATGGCTGTAGGAGCTATAATGTTTTCTTGATGCCTTTCCTTTTTCTCATTAGGTTTATATTTAGTTGACTCAATATGAGGTTACGATTTCTTGTTTGGGACTTCTATTATGGTGGTTGGAGGGTTTTTCAATGTCTTACCCAATATCAACTATACATTCCCATAGTCAATGATACTAAATCCTAAAAATCCTTCTTTCTTATTTCCATATAAAAGAGTTTCTTATCTATTATTAGGATTTGTTATAGGTTGTGTATGTATTTGAGGCTAAGGCACTTGTTATATTTGTGGTGTTTGATTGGTATGGGAGGCATCAATTCCCATTATTGTGGAAACCTCCTCTACTAATTAAAGTTATGATGGGGAGCCCATAGTTGGTTTGCCCATAGTTAAGGATTAGCTCAAGGCATCTAAGGCTACTAGGAAGGCTGAGGCATCCATGGTTTAGGTGTCCACTCTTATGTACCCCATGATGGAGGTTCCCATGACATCATCCATGGGTTAAAAGGAGCTCTAAGACTGAAATGGTTCTACTTTTTATTGTGGGAAAATTGGTTTCCCTATCTTTATATGAAGTTGGTCACTTTTATTAGTTGGGTTTCCTACTTCATTTATTTTTTAGGATAGGTAAGAGGGCATAGTTCTTGGTATCATGATCATTTGCATCACATATTCCACACACATCAGTACTGTCTAAAGGATAATCTTGGAGGGCATGTTTCAATGTATATTTAAAGCAATACATGGCTAGTGGATCAGTGTTAGCATTAGCTTTGGCTTGCGGGAAATCTAATATTTTTTAATTGTATCAAAATCTCTAGATTGAGGTTGGATAATTATTCCATAATTTGTCCTACATTAGCACCACTCTTGCATGTTTTTAGATTTCTAACACTCCCTCTAATTCTTGAGTAATTCCTATACATTTTAGCTATGTCATTGAGCTCAATCATTTTTATGTCTCCTTTCCTCATAAGGTTTAGGGATTCCCTAGCATAATCACCAACACCTTTTAAAAAAACTATTTTGCATACTTCCTCACTCAATTCATATCCACATTTTCTATAAATAGATTGGAAGTGGTTAAGGTAGTCTTCTAAATTTTCATCCTCATCTTGTTTTATCCTAAAAAATATTAATTTATGTCTCTTCCTCTATAATAGTTATGGTATTTATCTAGGATTTTAGTCTCCATCTCTTCCCATGATGCAATGGAGTTTGGTTGCCAACCTATAAACCATATCATGGTTGATTCTTTGAGTGTAGAAGGGAATTATTTAAACTTTTGACTATCAATTCTATAATCATAAGTTTGACATAGGAAATTGAATTCAAAGATGAATTGATTAGAATATTCTATAGGTTTTCCTTTAAATGTTGTTAGGATAGATGGGGAAATATTATTCATTGTAGTTCTATCATCATCTTATAGAAAAATGGGATAGGTGAAGGTCCTTCTGGGTAGTTTAGCCTTATTTTGTGCACTTATATTAAGATTTAGTACAACCCCTATGTTTTCTCCCATTTATTCCCAAAAAATGTTGTAAAAGGTGTTCCTACTAAGTGGCAAGTTATCAAAAGTGGCTAGAAGGATACATATTTAAGACTCACTACTTTGGTTCATAATATATTTTTAGCCTCAATTTATTTTGGAATAATGTTCCTACTTTTAAAGAATGATCCCAAGGTTTAGTTGGGGCTAATTATGTTTCTTCTTCAAGAGTTCGAAAAGACCTTTTTATCTCTTCTTGTAATTTTTCCACTTTATCTAAATGGGATTTTATTTGAGAGTTTGTGGTATCTTGACAAGAGTTGTTTGGAATGAATCTTCCCTATGAGTCTCTAGGTCTACTCATAAATATACATGGAAATTGTTTTTCTTGTTAGCTTATGATCTACCCTTACTTACACATAGAATGTCAATATAAATAGTGATTAAATTGACTGGTGTTGTCAATCCATTCATTTAATCAACTCATTTGGTTGATGTCATTCAAACTAGGGCTGGTGTCCTATGGTTGTGTGCAAAAAGATGTGAAATATATTTCTAATAGTTGTGTTTTTGAAGGTTTTATGAGAGATGAAATAACTCTAATGTCCTAGTCTAATCAATTTAAATCTACCTAATTGATTAGAATGGAACACACATGGAAAAATTAAATTTTGAAGTAAACACACTTGCTTATAAAGAAACACACTTGCTTGTAAAGAAACACTTTTGCTATCAAAGATAATACTATTAACCAAACACACTTGCTTGTAAAGAAACACTATTGTTGTCAAATATACTACCATTAACCAACACACTTGCTTATCAAAGGAAAACACTTTCTAATCTATGTAATGAATTGAATTTGATTTTAAATTAAAATGCTTTTGAAAAGGACAATGATGGAAAAGTAACTTGAAATGACATGCACAAAGAAAGACTTGCAAGTTAACAAAATCACACTTATATTATAAACACTTTTGAAAGTATTAAATGATAAATAACATAAACATAAATAAATACCACACAAAAATTCATGTCTCCTAGGGTGAGTGAGCCCTTTCTCTCCCTTGGTACATTGTCTAAATCAAACTCAATATTTTAGGAACATTCAAAGCTTCATTAATTTATGGAAAGTTACAATAAGGAAAATATATCTAACACATACTTGCTATGATTATAATATTCAATTCTCTCTTACCTTTTGAACCCAAAAAACAATAGGAATATGTTGTCTTAAGCTTACAATGTTCCTACAAATATTGGCTAAAATAAACTAAAAAAATAACATGATCACAACTGCAATCCAACTTATTTTTCAAAATAGAAAAATTCTTACAACCATTCCTCATGTTTCAAGGTGAAACACTGGGAAAGAATACATAAAAACATGCATGGATGTCAGTTGGTTACAACATATTACTATTACAATGTGTTCTATTCTAGTAACCTATAATACCATAATACATATAGTGATGTTTTTATAAAACATTACTATAAGTATCCAATATATAAATATAATGCTATATAAGGTAAGTGTTTATATGAATCATAGAATAAACCATGGACATCTTGGAAAGGTGTATATAATATGACATGATCATCTAAAATTCCTTTGATGAGCTTTATGTATGGTTGGAATAACTTTGGAGTTTTACTATTGTACTCTAGAGTTCATTTGTAGCATTTTGGAAGTTGCCTGTAGTACTCTAGATCTTACTATTATACTCCAGAGCTTGACTGACAGACTCTAGAGATTTTTTGGATGGATCCATCATATGCTAATCTTGTTTTCAAGGGTCAAATTCCCTTGCCAAAACTCATATCATTTGATCATAGTCTGTTTATATCACCTCTACATGAAAAATTAATGGCTAACCATACAAATAGTTAGGACTTAGTGGTAAAAGCAAGTAGAATTGACTCACAGTTGCAGATTAAGATATAAGTACTTACCTTCTACTTTTTATTAGATCCAAGTTATAAAATGCATATAATATTCATTCTAAGAAGGTAGATTAGATGGTAAAAACAAGGTTATTATATGGATATAATGAGCCATATAATGGAAACATCATTTATGTCCTTTTTTTGAAAAAAATATAATGTCATTTGTGTATGGACTTTGGTTATGTTTGTTGTGACATGTTCATCTCCATTATATGTGGCCCTTAGTCTTATGTTTGATATTGCATGGCATTGAATGACATTGTATGTTTTTCATGGTGTATTGATTAGTAGTGCCAAGATTCATATCATGCACTTTTACTATGTAATCTAATTTAGATATGGTTACTTTACAATGTGTCTCATTACTATATCTATCTAGACATGATACTTGTATGCCTCATATTACATATGTTTCATGCATGATTTTATAAAATACAGTATACAATGATAACATACTCTCCACATGTTGATATGATTATACATTGATATATCTTTATCACATAATATACTTAACTCTTATTTTGAGAAGAGTGACTTGAAGGCTACATCCCTCATCTCAAAATTGGGGTATTATAGTGGGATTGTCTTAGAGATTCAAGCCCCCATGCATAGAAAATCATATTTGATGATAGAATACAAGTTTCAAAGATTAAAAGTAATTAAAAAATTAGATACATGATATATATTGGGACATTGATACATATTATGGGTGCATATGACATGCATATGCATTCATTTTATGAAGACATGAGTACATATTCATATACACTTGATGTGTATAAATGGGTATATGTGAAATAGTTATGAGATTTGTTTTTATAGGTTTCACATATAGTTATAGTTGAGAATATATATGCATGGCATTATATATATTTTGGCATAGATTCATGGGGCATGATGTTGGTTCATTCACACACATATATATTTTTTCAAAATTCAAAAGGCATGATACTAGTTCATGCACATGTGTACTAAAATATAATTTGTAGATTCAATGGAGAATATTTGTTACTTCAATTCAAATCTATTGACATTATAGTCATGATGGGGGAATGAATATTTTTTATTCTCTTTCAATCATGTAAATAGAACCTAAGACTATTTGCAATGATGTGATTCTAATGTCTATTCAAGTTTAAAGACACTCAATGACATTGGAATTACTTTTAGAACACCCATTGTGTGGTTCAAACTTATATTATAGGTGATGTATGTTTACTTATAGTGACACTCAATGACCTTGGCATTACTTTTATAAAATCCATTGTATGGTTCTACCTTATATTATAGGTGATGTATGCTCAAATATAGTGACACTCAATGGGCATGGTATCACTTATAGTGAACCCCTAGTTGTTCTACCTTATTTTGGGTTAATATATTGGGACTTATTCCTGTTCATGATATTTTGAGCATGGATATTTAAAACAAAATGGATTGATTATTTATTCAAAATTGGGACTTGATCACTCTCAATTCACCAATGATTCAACATGAGAAACCATATCTCCAAGTGTTTTTTTAAGGGGGCGCCTTTATCCAATGATTAAATTTGGAAGTATCATCTATTAAAAACTTACAGGGTAACATAGTTTTATCTCCCTATAGGTGTAATCCTTCCTTACTCTTCTTTCAAATTCAAATTTGAAAGTTGAGATTTTTAAATTTTCAAATATAGAAATTCTGTTACTAATATGAATGGGGGGAAATGTAGATTCCTAAATATGGTCATAATTACTTGATAGGGTTAATTATTTACATATCTTAAACATCTTGAATTACACTCAAATACATGACTCTTATTCACCATTCATTTAGTCATTTATCTATGTGCGAGCTTGACCCCTCTATTTTCTATCACTACTACATAGGAATTTCCAAAAGCATTGATCAAACTACTTTATATTACCTTCAAACTGCTCCTAGCCTTAGGCTAACTACCCTTACATTTTTGGGGTAGGTCTACACTATACAATAATTCTGTTATTGTGGACCAATTCAATTATCATAACCTTTCCCCTATTCCATTTAACAGATATTTTAAAAAATAAATAAATATCGATATGGGTCATCTCATACTTTTTCAAGTCAACTAAAGGAAAGGATTCAAAAGGATCATTATATGAACAAATCAAAACCTCATTTCAAAAGGACCTGCTATCTATCTGGCATCTATCTATTACACTACTCCATATTGATAAAATCTTCCCTATTCTTCACAAAATTAATATTAATCAGTTGGAGTAGTCAAAAATCAAGTCTAAAACATTTAAAATCAAGTCAAAAACTAACATTGTCAAGTATTAAAGCCAAATTACTAGTTGTATGTATATAGTGAAGGAACACAACAACATAATCACACTAAGTGGGAGAACTATGTGTGGCTTGACTCCCTACTTAGAGTATTTAGATACATAGGTAACTATCAATCATCAACAAGGATGATTGGGACCAACTCATCCCATTACACTTCCCCTTATTTTTTACAAGTTTCTAGTTATTGTAAGTACACCTAGGGTTTCTAAGGTAAGGAGAAGTAAAACAAAGTTTTATACATGACACTAACATAAATTCAATATATCATCACTCTCAATACACATGAACACATATAATAAAGAAATCATATTTCTATCAGCTTCACATCAGATAAATTTGTATCCAATAAACAAATAATCTTTGTGTAGGTATCTAGGGAGCATGAACATGTCCAAACATAGTTGCAGACTTTATTTCTATATTTGAGCTATCACAGGGCTATTTTATCCTATTTTCCATTATCATACACATGTGATATCTGAATAGAAACCATAAAATATTAAGTATGTTACTCTTGGTTTTACTTACTATATCTTGTGTATGCCACATGTTATTCAATTTTATTAAATTATGCTTTATATTCAATTTTATGCTTAAATGTAATTTATTAAGATCTAAATAATATTTCAACATTTTATACCCATTAAACACTATTAAATAACAAATAAGGTAAAACACTCAGTTCATATTCAAATTAATTTGATCAAAAAACATATTCAGTGTATAACATAATCATATGATGCCTTAAAAATTAAATAGAGCACAAAAGACCAACCATATGGATTTTATTTAGGCATGTCATTTTGAATTTTATAACATGGTTTACTCACCCAAAAAAATCATATGAGAAAATAATTAAAATATTACACATGGAAAAAGAATGATGTTTAGGGAAAGATTTGAGAAACTTGTTTATTATGGTTTGCATGTTTTTCTTTTCTTGATTTGTTTTCCTGTTATGCCTTATTGTCATATCACTTATGTGGGGATATCAAGATTAATCATGCATTTATTTCACATTAACTTCTACCCATATTTAAATGTCCTTCAACCAATTTTTCATAACTACTCTTACAGACATGAGGAAGGATGGTGTTGAAACAAGCCAAAAAATTTATCCTAAAGTTTATGATGACATATAGATTGTGATAATCTTCCTTATCTTGATATTTGTTTAAAATTAAATGTTGTTTATAGTTTTTTAAATTGGTATGAATTTGATTTCTATATTTTTTATTATGTTAGTTTATCCCTTTTTAAGAATTCGTTAATGCTTGGATTCGTCATCACTGGGAATCCTTGGGTTTCTAGGTCACTGGTATTCGTAACCTCACCAAGGAATTTTTTTATTTTTTTCCTTCAAGGAGGCATATCAGTTTCAAGACCCATTTATATTCCAAAATACTATTTATTGAGGAATACCTTCATGATTATGTCCCCTTGAATTCTAATTTCAAAGTTTCTAAACATACCTCCCTAAAGGTACCTATTTGGGTTGAGCTTCCATGTCTTCTACTTCCTCTGTGTACATTTTTCAATGAGATTATTAAACCCATAGAGAAAATAATTTTACATGATATGGATAAGTTCTACTCTGCATGCCCTCATAGACATGTTTGTGTTGAAGTTGATTTGAAAATGGACTTGAAATATTACATTGACATTGAAGTAGGGATAAACCACTTCTCATAGAAAGTCACCTACTTCAATCTACTAAACAATTTATTTAGATACCAATATATATACCATAATATTTGTGATTTTTCCGTTATAGCACACCCAAATCCTTCCACCGATAGAGCACCATATGGAAATAAAAAGGTGACAAAGAAAAACTATGGTTAGACAATGGTGGCTAATAAAAACACTGCCACCATAAACAAGGGTTCCAAGGAAACCCATGTCCCCTTCATTTCCATATCCTCTCATGAGGACTAGAGAGATTTATTTTACCCTTATTAACCCCACCTCCTGAATCTCATATTTATCCATAGCCTTTCAAATCCAAGTTTATCAAGTTTATTGGTTACAAGTAATTTTTTCCTATGTCAGTATACCCTATGTAAGTGGTCCTACCCCTTGGGAGTCATAATTTATACCTCATGATAATGGTGAATATCCTAAGGAGGAAAATTGTACTAAAAGCTACCCCATTTTTATTGAGGGTTTCATTATGCCAAACTAATAATCTTTGTTGGGCAACCAGTTTACAAAACTTGGGTTTGGTGAAGATATAGAGGATGGTAAGAGAGAATTAAGCATGGAAGACTCCACCTAATGAATTTATTTGAGCCTAAAATGTTTGAGGCCTCATAAATTCTACCTAATTAATTTACTTAAGCTTGAAATGTTGGAGGCCTCATAGATTCCACCTATAAATTATATGTGTTTGCTAATTGTCATCGTTGGGGAAGTATACATTTTATTTGTTTTCAAGAAGTCTAATACATCTAAATTTTCAACTTTACATGAAGATAGGCATGGAAGTGATATTATTTTGGTTTCCAAAAACTCACCCCTTATTTTTTAATTAGGGGAATATCTATCACATTGAGTTATTTTAGTATTAGTTGACATTAATGTTCATTCCATAGAGGTTCTAAATATTTAAGCCCTAAATTATGTTATTTATAGATTGGTGTTATGGCGATGGCTTGATGAAAATCTTCCCCTCTCCACCTAGATGATATGTGGTGACTCTAATGTGACTGAAAGTTTTGAATAAAAATTTGGTACCCTACCAATGCATTGGTGTGTGGGAGAATGTGAAGTGTGGTTCTATTTTAAACATCGATGGGGTTTGATGGACCCATTCCTCTAGTAACATGCTTTAAATAATGTTTTATGGTTTACATGGTCCAAATACCATGCCAACATTGATAGGGTACTAAAATAGTTTAATTGTGTCATGTTTTTTTAGAAACATGTGTTCTCCTTTTCATTATCCAATAAGCAATTTGTAAATGTCCATATGGAAATTTTCCTTTTAAATCATAGTCCCATCACCTGTAGAGTGGATTCGAGTGGTGGGCACTTAAAATATACATGCAATATATTATTTTTAAACATGTCCCTCCTTTTCCCTAAGGGAGACATTTGACTCATCACCAGAGTGTGTAGTCTTGCTCCATACCCACCTTATACTTCTAACTAGATTGAGTGGTGGAACAAGGCGATCAACTACACCACCACTTTCCTTTTCCATTAGGCAAGAAAATTTTATGAGTCAATACGTGTGTCGATTGTATTTCTATCAAAGAGTTCAAATGAATTTCATCTATTTTTCAGTAGAAACTTTTTTAATTTCAATTGAAAACCATGACATCTTCTCTCAATCACAAGATACAAATTATTGATAGCCATGTGGCCACATGGGCACAATTTTAAGATCATATCATGCTTTAAATGAATTATTCAAGTTTATTAGGGTCAAATAATCCAAGTAGAAACTCAAAGCCATAAATATTCCCATGAACACCTTACACATATACCTATAATATCCTCATATTTTTTAGAACACTACAAAATAGTGTTTTAAGCCTAGGAAGATTCTATAGAAAGAGTGAAGGATTTTCAATAATGTTTAGATGTGATGCCTAACAAACTTGGTCTTGTAGACCATAAGATTTAAGATGCCCCTCTTTCTCTTGAGGAACTATTTCATGCAATATAATTCATGGCTAAGGATAGAGCTCTAAATATTAATGGTTTCCCTTGTGAAAAATTTAAAGCTATGTGGCACTTTCTAGGGTTCAAATTCTTATAATTTTACAAAGAAGCCTTTTTAAAAAAATCATTAATTTATCTCAATAATATATGAAATATCATGTTCATCCCAAAATTTGGTGACCCAAATCTTATTACTAGTTGACACCCCATCACCATTCTTAATGTTTCTTATATAATTATTGCCACTACCCTTATGAACCATCTCTACCTTATATGACCCACCATCAATAAACCAGACTAAACCACTTTCATTAAGAGTAGATACATCTTGGATAATCTTATCTTAGTTTAGAAGGAATAGAGTGGGCTCAAACTTATCGTCAATGAACCATATTCCTCAAAATTGATTTTTAGAAAACCTGTAATCAAATTAAGTGGCCCTTTATTATTTATATGCTTAAGGGTTTGGTTTTTAGACAATTATTTATTTCAATAGTGTAAACTTATTTTTTTGAAGCTTCATCTATCCTCACTATCAATGGGCATAAATATGACAACTTTATTTATCTTCTTTCTCACAAAGTATAATAATGACTCATTCAACACATTTCACTTAACAATGTATCTTCTAATCTCACAAATGGGAAAAGATTTTATGATACCTTTTTCACTCTCATTAAATAATAAAATTCATTAAAAGAGGCTTTGTATTTCATTAGCATCTTTTTCAACACCTTGGGTTCTAGTTTGTAATGGGCCAAACCCAATGCTATAGATAGAGCATGATGTTTATGCCTAAATGGCTTAAGCATTATTACTAGAACTAGATACAAAAGTGAGATATATTCAAATTCTCTGGTATTACTTCCAATTTTGATAGCTCTCCTTTAGAGTTGAGGAATCTATCACTGATAGAGTAAGAAAAAATTTACATATTAGATATGTGAACCCCTATCTTTAGCCTATACATTTAATATTTTTACTAAGATTCTGATAGCCACTCATGTTTATTACTATTCCTTAGGCCCATTTTCAATTTATATTTTTATAAGTAATCAATTTTTGTCATGGATTATATTTTTTCCAATCTTAAGCAAACTCAAGGTTATCACAAGGTTGCTTGGGATATTTGTTGTCTTCCTTAGGATAACAAAGGTATGATAATTATTAATATCTACAAAAAAAGGTATTGTTATTTGTGATAAATGGATGGTTTGATAAATTGAAGGTAATAATGTATATAAAATCCTCCAAAGGTACTACATTTTTAAAGGTAACCCCTGTGGTAAGACTAGTTGAAAAAATAATGGTTTTCCAACACTATTGAACACCATTACCCTAGTCACAGTTGAAGGTTGTTTCATTCCCAAAATCATTCATAAATATTTTTAAGTTATCAAACCCTTTATAATATGGGTTATTGATGGTTTTATCAATGGTATTTACTTTAATGATCATAATATTTGGCATTCCCCCATAATGACCAATACTATTCTTCCCTTAATAGAAATACTAGGTATAAAAGATTTGCATTTATTTAAAAATGGATTTTATACTATTAAGGCTTTGAATTAATCACATGATTCAATTCCATGTAATTTAAATATAATTTTCTCAATTCATAATTACATTCTATTTTTCGTATCCAAGAATTGATAACCGGTTTCATGCTTCATAAGATGGGTCTACAACCTCCACGTGCATGGTGGAAGGACTGGAGGTGGAATTATACAACTCAATGTTAAAATTAATATTCATGTATCATTTATATAATAATTATTTCATTTTAATCATATCTATACAATTTAAATATGTTTTGGAATTTAAATTCTTCCACCAAGACTCGGTTCACTAAACTTAACAAAATTTAGAATTCTAAGCTCGAACCCAAACTCACTCTCTTTAGATGGTGTTTGGTTTACCAAGGCCTTCCTTTTTGGGAATTAATTTTAAACCTCAAAATTTATTAATGCAAGTGTTGAACTTGTTCTAGATTTGACTCATTCAAATACTTATTCTATACTTTCCCAAAAGCTTAATTTTCTTGGCATTGAATTCACAACCTTTCCTAACGTTTGCACCTAGAGCCATTCTCTTCTTATATGATTCTATTTGGGGATAATGCTCAATGGTATGATTATATTACTTATCTTTTGAACATATTTAGAGTTATAATTTTATTTTCATCCATGTAACTCTATAAATTCATCTATGTAACAATGAAGAACTATCTTTTTAGTTTTTTTTACTGACAATGTAATTTTTATCTCTTTGACTCTTATGTAGATTCAAGCTCAAGCATGTTGAGTATGATGTTAATGTCAGCACTTTATTTTTTATGTTATAATTATATTTATTAGTATAAAAGGGTTATTTATTTTATTTATTTCCTAGATTATTTGTTTTATTAAATTCAAACACTTTTTAGGATCTTAAAAATAGTTAGAAATGCCAATTAGAGTCTAGTTCATTGAATGTGTACTTAACTGAGATCAAATACTTATCCATTCATCCCTGATATATGAGTAAAAATTAAGAGATTATTTAACTTAAATTAAACTTATTTTATTCAATTTACTACTTTATATGTATTTGGGGCACCTACCTTATTTAGGGGGCATGTTTGTACTTGTTAAGAAATATTTCTTGTATATTGATCAAATCTTATCAATAAATTAATTTTTTAAATCTTGAGTTTATTTTTTATTATATTAAAGTCTATTTATAGTTATTTTATTTTTTAAGTAATGATTAATTTAGAATTCACTTGTCATGCAAGTTCTATTGTATTAGCTAATTTTATCCCTATTTACTAATAAAAAATAGTGCAATAGTGTGGTATCACAATTATTATGGGAAAATATTTTTTCATATTTTTAGTTCTAATTTTAATTTTAGGTATTTACAAATAAAAAACAGTAATATTAAGTTTATTAATTTTAAGTTATTAAGTATATATTTTGTCATCAATCACACTTACAAAAATATTAGATTAACAACTAGTAATTTTGAGCCAAATTGAATTATCAATAACTTCATTTTCATATTAAATTAGAGTCAATTTGCACTCCATCCATATTAAAAAATTTAATATCATATGATATCCTTGTTTAAGAAATATTAAAAATGGTTTTAAGTCATTATCATGAGAATCATGGCTTCTATGAATATTCTTGTTTTCAAAGGTGACAACTTTGAATATTAGAGAGATCAAATGTATAATTTTTTTTTTTGGAAGGGAGTTTGGGAGAATGTTATCCATACATACACACCAGCTATTTATTGGAATAATTTGACTCAATATTAGAAGAAAATTAAAAATGATGAAGAAAACATTGATGCACAATCTTTTGTCTATCTTCAAAGTGCAATAGAGCCGAGCATATATCTAAGAATTGTTGGATGCAAAAATTCCTGTTAGGCATGGAATACCTTATAAAATTCATATCAAGGATCTATTAAGGTAAGAGAAGTAAAAAATGCAAAATATTAAGATAGATTTTAAAATTTTGAAAATGTCTGATAATGAAGAAGTTGTAGAATATGGTATAATGATAAATGATTTAGTGCATACAATGAGCATTTATGGATAAACCATAGAAGATAGGGTCATCATAAGATTTTTTTTTGAGATATTTGAATAAAAAATGGATACATATTGTGATCACTCTTGAGGATCATAAGTATATGAATATTATAGATGTTTATTAGTTATTGGGTTCTCTATCGACCCATGAGGATAAAATGAGACTATATGAAAGAGATATAGAACGTGCACTTGAAACCAAGGTAAGAATTTCAAAGTCCAAAGAGAAAAATAAAAATCATAAATAATGGAGTTAAATAATATCATATTAAAAGTGTAAAAATAAATATCACTTAATAGTTAATAGAATGATAACTTTACTTGTCATCATTGATAAAAATAGGACACTTAATAAAAGATTGTAGGATATTGGTAGCTAAGAATCAAGCTAATCAAGAGGGTGAAGAAAAGGCATTCCAATATGAACAAAGAGATAAATAAAAGCACTCATATTATTTTATCACATGTATTTTAGAATATAAGGTGAAAATAATGTGTTGTCTCTTTATTCAGGTTGTTCAAATCACATGATAAGTCACATAAATGATTTTAACAATTTCGATGATTCCTTTAAAAGTCAATTGCAAGTAGGAGATGGAAAATCCATCCAAGTTGAATGAAATGGAACATAAAAATAAATACAAGTCAAAGTAAAGGTGAAATAAAGATGCTTATCTTTATCTAAATATGGATCCTACGATTATTGATCATAATTTCTTAGGATATAATGCTGAAAGTAAAGCATACAAGTTTTATAATCTTACTAGTAAATCCACAATTATTTAGAAGGATTGTATTTTTTAAAAAAATAAGGTGTATATTATTTATAATCATATAAATAAAAGTCATAATTAAAGGGTTAAATCATATTTAAATTAAATTGAGGGCTTAGAAATTCCTACACATGTTTCTAGTTCAATAAAGAACAATATTAACTCTTCTTGAGAGACTAGTCATCTATCTTCATGAACTCCAAACAAGTACAATCATTTATTGAATCCACATCTATTCAATTAGATGTTATATCAGAAATATAATATTAAGATCACATTGATTAAGCATTATGAATGTAATATGTTTGATGATGCTTATGATGAAAGTACTATGTTTGTAATGCTATATATGGCTAGTAAACTTAGAAGTTATGTATAACTTAGTCAAAAGAAAGAATGGGTTGATGCTATGAAATTTGAGATGGATTTAATAGAGAGAAATGATACATAGACTCTTATTCAATCTCCATCTAATAAATATGTCATTAGAACCAAGTGGGTCTACAAGAGTAAAGTTAAGAGTGATGGTATAATTGTCAAGCTAAGAGTTAGATTAGTTGAAAAAGGGGTTGCATAAACATAAGGGGTTGACTATGAGGAAAATTATGCACCCGCAATATTTCAAGATAATATAAGAATAATAATTTTTATATATACTCATAAAAGATGTAAAATACATAAAATGGACATAAAAAATGCATTCCTAACTAGAGTGATTGAATAATAAGTACATATGTGGGGCAACCGCAAGGTTTCAAGGTAAAGGATAAATAGTTTTGGGTATATAAGTTGAATAAAGATATTTATGATCTGAAGAAAGATCTAGGAGATTAGTAATAAATAATTGATAGTTTGTTATTAGATAAAGGCTTTGTAAAACATCAAAATGAATCAATTATTTACATAAAAGCATTTGGTTGTAATGTGTTATATGTTTGTTTCTATGTAGATGACTTGATATTTACAGGTAGGCTTACAAATATGTTGAATTAATTCAAGGAAGATATGAAATAATAATTTGAGATGTCTGATATTGGAATTATGAAGTACATTATTAGCATGAAATTTCATCAAAAAATTACGAAGCATTTATTTTTCAAGCCAAATATGCCCAATACATGTTTAAAAAATACAATCTTCAAGATTATAACCCTGTGGACACTCTAATTGAAAGTAGATAAAAATAATGAGAGATGATGGGATTTATTCATCATATAAAAATTATTTTAGAATCATGGTGGGAGATTTTATGTATCTCACTATGAAAAGACTTGATATCAGTTATGGGGTTTCACTAGTTTCTAGATTTACGGGCAACCTGCCACTCAAAAATTTATAAGTAGTGAAGAGAATTTTAATATATGTAAGAAGTAATTATAATAATGGTATTAATTTTATATCATAAATTTAATTGTGTCTAATTGGATACATAGATTCATATTGGGGAGGATCTCTAGATGACATGAAGTTATCTTTAGGTTATTATTTCACATTGGGAAGTGGGTTAGCTTCATAGTCATCAAATAAATAAGTTATAGTTGCATTATCCTCCAATAAATTTGAATGTAAAACACATACATAAGATTTAACACAAGTATTATGGTTGATAAGAGTATTAGTTGATTTTAGTGAGCCTCAAATTGAGCCAATAGTTTTTTCTGTGTGATAATAATGGGGCAATATAATTGTCCAAGAATCCAATTTTACATGCTAGAACAAACATATTTAACTCAAACATAATTTTTTCAGAGACTTTGTCAATGATAAACCTTTTTTAATTGAGTATATAATAAGTTAAGATAAATTTTGTTATATTTTCACCAAAGGATTGTTGAATAATATTCATGGAAGACTTAAGGAGATGATAGGCATTTCTTCTATTTGTATTAGAGGAATATTAAGTATTATGTCAATGTTGGACTTTATTTTTGATGTTGTAATTATATTTATCAGTATTTTACTAGTTTAGGATGGTTATTTAATTCATTTATGTCATAGATTAGCTATACTAGCAAATTTTTATAGTTGATGAGAACTTCCTAAAAATAGCTAAAGTGTCAGTTAGAGTCCACTTCATTGAATATGTACTTAATTGAGATCAAATACATATCCATTCATATCTAAGAGGCGAATTGAATTTTTTATAACTTAATTAAATAAAAATAAAATTATTATATTCAATTTCATACTTTATAGGGATTTAGGGCACCTAACTTATCTAGTGTGCATGTTTGTGCTTACTTGTTAAGAAAAGTTTCTTGCATGTTGGCCAAATACTATCAATAAGTAAAATATGTTATTTTGAGTATATTTTAAGTTAAATTATATTATATTTTAATTTAAATTACTTTTAAAGTAAGGTATTGATTTAGAATTCACTTGCCTTGTTGTATTGTAATTGGCTAATTTTAGCCTTGTTTGCTAATAAAATTGGTGCATTAGTGTGGCACCACAATTATTTGTTAGAAAATATTTTTACACATTGTTAGATTTAATTTCAATTATAGATATTCAAAAATGAAAACCAACAAGCTTAATAATCTTAATTTTAGGTTATTAAGTACATAGTTTGTCATAAATCACACAACTATACTAGATTGACAAATATTAATTATAATCCAGATTGGATGATCACTAGATTCATTTTTATATTAATTTAGAGTTGATTTTCACTCCCCACATATTAAAAAACTTAAAATTAGAGAAGGTGGCAATTTAACTTCAACACTTGAAGTAATTTCCCAGCCATTGTGGGAGTTCTCCTTATACTATGATTTGCATCCCCCAAGACCATCCAGCTTATGGCTATCCTCCTTTAGTGCCCATGAGTTAGACTAGTCACTCTCATAATTGTATCTAATTATACAATCCTCCTCCTCAATGTGTGGGTTTTATTCCACTATCATCTCATGTAAATTCTACCACTAGTCCATCATGGTGGAAATTACCTTTTGATGGAGTTGGTCTAATTGGTAGTTTTATTTAACCGCCTTATGGTTGTGGTATCATTGTTTGTTTGGGCCCTAAAAATACCACTCAATATGGTTGGGTGATGCTCAATTATCCTTTAGTTTAGCCTTATAGTGGGAGCACCAAGCCTTGCAAGGATAATCCACCTTCTCCTCCTTGTGGGGTTGTGTCTTGTGCCTAAAGGTATTTGCTTTGTATTTTTGTATATATTTTGGAAATTTTGGTTGTCATGCTTTTCCAACATGTTTTGTATATGAGTCAAAATTTTCCTAAAATGGGGAGTATGGGTTGTGAATTCTAAATTTTTGATATCAACTATATGATTATAAGCTATCTTTTATATGTTAATATATTCCCAAAATAAAAAAATCACATGTTTTTATAAAATTCTTTGTCACCATTACATTTGGTTATGTAGGGTATTAAATTACACTAAATGGTTTTTTTTAATTTGTGCTACCAATTTTAATTATTAAGGTATCATACATTTGAGATAGAATTATAAGGTTAAATTTAATTTATTTTCCATTGTGATTGAAAAGTATATGATTATAACTCAAATAAAAACATTAACATTATCAATAGTTGGACAAATGATTGCTTAAAAATGGATGGTGTAGATTTGTTTTATAGTCTAATGCAAGATTATATAGACACCTATAATTAATACTAGACACTTTGACAACATTGGAATTATCACACTTTGAAATGGATATTGTGTATACATTTGACTCTTTTGTAATCTTTCCCCTATCCATCTACCCACATGTTGTCTTGGACAACCAAATTTATGAGATACACATATTTAATATCACCCTAATCTATGAAATAATATCCTATAATCCTAAGCACACAATAGACATTCCACTTTCATCACTTATATGTCAAATAGAAAATTATAATGACTTTCTATACTTATGCACAAATCATAGTAGACATCACTAAGACACTCAATTTTTTTTGCACACTTGATGTACATATTTCAAAACACATTGGGGCATCCCTAATTGAGGGAATGCATTGTATAAAATCATTACCTTAATCTAATTCATTCCAAGTCAAATTAATAATTTTCAAGTGATGTTCTTGATTAATTGAGTGAAATAATTAATCAAATGTTAATATTGCATAAATCACACAAAAATGAATCTAGATAATTAGATAATCAAAACAAATCAAATGGTTAAAAAAAAAGGCCATGGGAATTGGATAAATTTAAAATTATGAAAATTAAAAAATTAAACAAATATAATCATTATGTCATCATAGGCCAAGTTGTTAAAATTTAGAAAGTATCAACATAAATGCAAACAAATATCATAAATGCAACCCATGCTCAATCAATGAAAACTTTATCCCAAATATTAATTGCATTTGACATCTAAATTAGACTAAAAATTAACCAAACATCTATATTATCATCCAAATGTTGAATTTTTTTTGAAAAATCTATAAATAGAGGGGGCAAATTCTAATCTTATTATTTTTTTTGTGAAAACTTACTCTTCCTAAATATGACAAAAGCTTTACTCATTCCTTCATTGCTCAATAAAAAACATACACAATGCAAGGGAAGATTTTGATGGAATGATTTCATGACATTGATGAAGAATCCAAGCTTTATATCTAGGCCAAATACACATATATATCATTAAAAAAAAGATATCCAAAAGGAAGACAAATTATATTGTTTATTTTCTTTGCACTTGTTTAGTCCTTATCCAATCCGAGGAGATGCACTTGAGTTTTAGGTTTTTATGCATTCAATTTATATTTTTTACTAATGAAAAAATAACTCCTTCATACTCATGTGTTTACATATGGCACACCTAATGGGACCACATAACCCACAATCCTCTTTAGAATATTATATCATCCTCTAATTACGAATATAGATCAATTTTGAGCCTAATTTCTCTTCTTTTCTTCCAATTTTTATATTTTTCTATCCCAAACATATCAATAAGAATCCACTATGTAATGGTGAATTCACTTCTCATAATCAACAATGTCATATTATATAACAATGATATTGCTTCTCCCATGTTTTTTTCTCTTTTTATTTATTAGGAAAATAGTGGTTTTGACTTGAAAAATGATGTATTTGAATTATGTATCAGTTTGAATGCACTGTTTATCAATGGAAACACTCTCAGTTCCATATAAAATACAAATGGTGAGATCAAAAACCCT
The DNA here is from genome assembly GCA_037957365.1 of Torreya grandis. Classification (NCBI taxonomy): domain Eukaryota; kingdom Viridiplantae; phylum Streptophyta; class Pinopsida; order Cupressales; family Taxaceae; genus Torreya; species Torreya grandis. The sequence continues at coordinate 192,751 of JARHVA010003170.1, forward strand.
AACAGTAGATTTGACTTGAAAAAGTGGGGTGTTAGACCTGTGTATTGGTTATATCAACCCACAGAATGGTGGAATCATGAAGATAACAATATGTGTTTTCATTTATCTAACATAGTTTTAAAATAATGGAATTTCCCTATTAAATGATGATCTCACCCTAATAATTGTTTATATCACCCTATTAATTAGTGGAATCATTAGTCACTATTTATATTGTTTGAAAAATAGTGAGATTTCCCTACTAAAAAATGAGATTGCTTTGTGTAATTTTATCAAGACTTAAAATTTTGTTTTAAACCTCCTTCGCTTACCAAATACCATAATTGAAAACCTTAACTTGTTTATTACAGGGTTTTCTTAACAAAGATGTGGTTCCTATTCAAATAAACACTTTTTGAACACTTATTTTGGTGCAATAAAAAAGAACCAACATATGCATTTGGTATTTTAAATACGTACTTGTATTTTCATTTAATTACATGTATATGTTGTTTATTTTCTTGTAAATAATCTATCATGTGTATGATCTCACCTTTAATCCTTGAGGGAGCCTGGGTGATAAAAAACATAGTTTATTTTTATTTTTACCTAAAAGAATGTTAGATTATGCTCTTATATTTCCCATTCATGGGGTCCTAACAGTAAAAAATATTGATTCTTTGTATTATTTTTGGTTGTGTAGGGTAGACTTCATCACCTTTTCACAAGTATATAGGGTGCAGTGACTAAGAATTCTATCCCTAATGTATGTATCAACCTGCATACATATGATGGGATATATAAATCAAGGACTCATTATTTTAATGGCCTAAGCTATGATAAGCTTTAAGCCCACCATGATGTGAGGGGGTTACATCCTCTAATACTTAGGGTTTCAATAGTAACTTCAGAGTCCAAATTTTTGTTAGAATTTCAATGAGACCTTTATAGTTGAAGTGGTCACAGAGGGGCTAGACCCTCTTGTGAATTTCCTATTATTGGTTCTTCTTCAATGGATTTTGAGCCCCATATACCATAAGTTATATTGAATACCATTTTAAAAATCCTTGTAATTTTTTTATTAAGACCTTTGACCATAAATGATTTTTCTTGTGAAGGAAACCAACCTCCACCTATTGAGCATTGTTTTTGTTGATTGAAGTTTGGCATTAATGTTGTCATCGATGTCAAAAGTTCTTAAGAAAGGTGTTCATGAGGTTATTAAAGAATGTTATTATTTTATATCATCATTGAGAAGTATGAAATTATTTGAGGATCATGTAAGACATGTGAGAAAGGTATAAGATCATTAATAAGTGTTTCAAAATCAGTTGTCAAGTTTCAATAGCTTGTGGAACCTAGTCATGGCACTAGTCATAAAATGAAGAGACCCAGTGAGAAGGTTTGAGCATGGTGACCTGGTGAGATAAATACATGGAGGCATAAGATACTATATGAAGTTTTGTGATCATTAATATTAGGCATTAGATCACTTATGAGAGTCTTAGAATGAGCCTATAGGGGTAGGACCTACAAACCTACCATGTAACTAGACTAGTTCTAAACCCTGCCTGACCTAATGAGGTGTCGTGAGGCATTGTCAAGGAAAATCAAGAATGTATGGTAGTTTTTGATCATTTTAATAGGTTTTATTACATGCATATGATGTTTTTATAGCTTGGATAATGGGTAAAAGGTTAATTTCAAGTTCTAATGTGACTTGTAGGTCAAGACCTAGAAATCAAAGAGAGAGATGTTGGACAAATAGGGTATCAAGATCAATTTCCAAGGCATGTGTGAGAATGTGAGTATTTTAAAAGGCTTTTTTTATTTTTTTAAATAATTTTCACAAATTTTAAGTTCATGGTTTATAGATTAAGGCAATAAAAAAGTGTTTTAAGGTCTCTCATGTACACAGAATGAAGGGTTATCAACTTGAGAAGAAATTTCAAGTATTCATTGGCATGTGTAACCTATGAATGAGAAAATAATACATCCATGGTATATTGGTAATGGTATTATCTCAAAGTTATAATCATTAATTTATGTAATAAGGGGATAAGCTTTATGAATGCTCATTAAGATTGGAAGATGGTTTAAACCTTCAAACAACCCTAATAATGATCTGATATGAATGATATTGTTATAAATTTCTTATAATGGATTTAAATAGATATTTAAGTGATTGGATGTTGTATTCAACTCTCCTAGGCACCTCTAGGTGTGATTGGTTTATCAAGTGAGTGTACCCTACAAAAAAGGCCTTGTTTCTTAGAAATTTGTTGTAGCAATCAGAGTTAACCAAGTTAAATTTGATAAATGGATGAAGGATTAATAAGGATTAATATTCATAATTTTATTATATGTCCTTGGTGGTTTATGAATAGGTTATAGCCTTTAGGTGTAATAAACTAGTCTTACAAGTTGACTAGTTGCTAACAGGCTTAATGGTGGAGATAGTGACAAAAAAAAGTAGAAGTGAGAAGCTGATTAGGGATGTGTTATAATGGATTAAAGATGAATAAAAGTGCATGGATAATTTTTTAAATAAATTTAATACATTTTCATTTTGGATAGATGTTTTTTAGGTTAGTAGATATGATGAAGATGTTGCTCATAAGTTGACTTGTCTAGTATAGATGAGATAGTGAAGGTGTAAGTTTGTGAGATTGGTCTTCGAGATCAATATTGAAATATAAACATGTTATATATAAATTTTATACTGGTATAATGATATTATAATATAATACATATTCATTTAAATTCTTTTAAAGTGTCTACATAAGTGTTAAAGGTCATTATCACCATGATTGTGTTTGAAGATAAACTAACAGATCTAGGTAAGTAAGTTGTAGTGATGAGTTGGAAAATATTTGACCTAAGATGAAGCATAAAATTCATATGATGTTTTTTTTTAGGACATGAATGTCCTATAAATTATTTTTAAAATCTTGAAAGTTAGCTAAAGTGATTGAAATGCTAAAGCCAAAATGGGTTGATTGGTTCATGTTTGACTATGTATACTAAAGACAAAAGATTGGTATGCAAGACCAATATTTGGTAATATAACTTGTGATATTTATACTTTAGAGTGATTTATATATGTAAAATAATCTATTTAATGTGTCAAATGTCATTTAAATTATTCTTTACAGTGTTGAAGATCAATTTTCCATGACTATGTTTTAAGGCTAGTTGGTAATTCTAAGTGAAGTACTTGTAGATAAGGGTTTGAGTCCTTTTTACCTATGTAATAAAGTATAATTAACTTGGTGAATTTTTTGACGTATTTAAGTTTATATGTATATGATTTTTTTCCATGTTTGTTTGACAATATTGTGTTTTTAGTTTAGTTGCTCAAGATAAATTTTGTGGGTATGCATAGGCCTAATTGTGAATAGTGCTTATGGCATGCTTCAAGTGGTGGTTGGAGATAAAAGGTGTCATGGACCTAATATGAGCTTGGTATTGGTATATTTAATTGTAAAAATATATGTTCCTTCTGTGTAATAAGCCTAAGAGTGATCTAATGTGTTCAAAGGGTAACATGTGCTAATGAAGGCCTAATTGAATCAAGTCTCCTTAAGGCCTACAAGGTTTTTTGGTCATATATACTATGAAAAAACTTTTGTAATGTTTGATTCATGTTTGTGACATGTCCTAAGGCATTTTTTTTCGGAAATATAAATGTGTAAGTATGTATGGTTGACCAAGGAGTGTTTGAGGAAGAACCTAATATAAGAACAAGGTCCAATAGGCTCTATGTGATAACATGCAGACAAAAACGTAGTGGTAAAAATGTAGTATGACAAAAATGTCATGAGAACAAAACATAGTGAGGAAAAATGTAGTGCTATTGGTAATATCATAAAAATATCATGAAGATAATAATTGGGACATTTGAGTGATTATCACATTGTTTATTTGTTATCTAGTTCATTTTGGTGATAGTAGTTAACATTTCATGGTGGAAAAGTAATGCACCAAATTTACAAGCAAAATAATAGAGGAAAATGTGATTTCATGAGTTTGGACCTTTAGTTGAAAGTTGTGTCATCTTCACTACATTATCAATACCACTGCATTTTTTCCTCACTAAATTTTTTCCTAACAATGTTTTATCATACTACCTTTTTACCATTACGTTATTTACCACTACATTTTTGTCTGTTACTTTTTCATAGGATGCTGCCTAATAAGCCTAATAGACTAGTTAGAGATTAAGAGAGTTAAGAGAATAAGATATAAATTTGAAGAGATAAAGGAGGTCTTATATATCATTAAGAGGGTGTAGATAAATCATCATGAATATTTTAAAGGGGCACTATAGATGATTATCAAGGTCATATCACCCAACTAAGTCATCAAAAGGGATAATTGAGTGAAGAAGGCTAGAGACCAATTTGATAAAGATAGGAGTGTGTGAAGAGATGAAGAAGGAGATCATTATATATTATATGAGAAACAAAGTGTTTTGAAGGTGATCAAGGTTTTAAGGTGGATGAATTGGTACTGATTCATCTATGTGGTTGGAGCCTCCTCGTAAGTAGATGATTGTTAAAGCCTAGCTGAATTAACATTTAGCTAGTTGGGGTTGGTGCTCTAAGTGAAGTTGGTGCTTCACTAAATCTTGATGTTTGTCTTATAGGATTTGATTCCAATTGACTCATCATTTAGTTTTATTCCCCTTAAGGGTTTCCCACTCAAATAAGTGTTTTATGTGTTATGATTTTATTTCATGATCATGGATCTTAATGTGTTTCTACTTCACACTATTAGTTTGATAGTTCATGAATGATAAAGTAAAGTTGAAAAAGTTTTGAAGACTGATTCACCCCCCCTATTCATTATGTTTCCAACAATTGGTATTAGAGCATGGTATTTTTAGACAAGTCTAATGGCTTGAAGGTGATCCTAAGAAGCACAAGATGTCTTGTGATCAACATAAAGAAGAAATATGTATGATGAAGAAGTATTATATGACAGTGAAGAAGGAGAATCTAGAGTAGACTTTGAAACTAAGCTCATAAGTGCCCTTGATGATTTAAAACATCAAGAGAAGGCTATCATGGATCTTAGGATTTACATGAGTCAATTAGAAGAAGTCAACACAAGGTGTAAGTCAAAAGTAGTTGAGTATGACCAGTTGAAGAAAGAGCTAGATTCCTTGAAGGTTGAGCATGATCAACTCATAGATAAAATGAGAAAATTTGAGAGAAAGAGTGAGAGGTCAGAACAATTCAAGAGTTCCAACCTAAAAATACCAATCAGGCAACCCAATGCAATAAAAGAGAAGTCATCAAGGAATGATGGTAAGTATAGAAATGTTATTTGCTATATATGTCACAATATAGGACACATTTAAAGATTATGATCTAAAAGAGTTATAATGTCCACAAGATTCAACATGACTTATGAAGTTCATAAAATTCATAAAAAGGATAAAACATTGGTATGGAAGCCAAAACAAGCTAGGGTGGATCGTATTGAGCTCAAGAAGCAAGATGGACTATTTTCTAAGGAGGAATAAAAGACCAAAAAGGACTCTATGCTAGCTTAGACTACCTTTCACATTCAAGATGAAGGCGTGAAATGGTATATAGATAGTGGTTGCTCAAGCCACATGATAGGAGATAGAAACAAGTTCATCTCTTTAAAAAATAATACTGCATGAATAATAAGGTTTGGAGACAACACAAATTTCAATATAGTTGGCAAGGGTGTCTTGAGTTTAGACAATAGAAATACCAAGACATAAAATGTGTTGTATGTGGAAGGTTTGAAACATAAAATCCTTAGTATAAGTCAAATGTGCAATCAAGGACATACATTAACCTTTCATGATAGAGGGTGTGAGATAAGGATATCGAAATCAGGTAATTACAAATTCATGGAGGACTGAGATCAACCTATATGTTTTGAATGAGATTAATAAGGAGAGATGCTTCATGAGTAAGATAAATGAAAGTTGGATATGTAAAATAAGGTTAAGCTACTTAAAATTTGACAACCTAATCAAGATTAACACTAAGAAGTCTATGAAGAACATGCCTAAGATCACCAAACCTACAAACATACTGTGCAAGGCTTGCCAACATGGTAAATAGACTAGAAGAATGTTCAAGTACAATGATTACTCTACTACAAGACCCTTAGAGCTAATACACATTGATCTTTGTGGAATAAAAATAATTCAAATCATTCAAGGAGATAGCTACTTCATGTTACTAATAGATGATTACATAAAAAAGACTTGGGTTATTGAAAGAAAAATTAGAAGATCTTGACAAGTTCAAGGCATTCAATTCTATTATTGAGAATGAGAACAATGTAAATATTAAGTACCTAAGCTCTGATAGAGGATGAGAGTTTTGGTCCAATGAGTTTGATGAGTTATATGAGATATATAAAATAAGGAGACAATTTTTAGTAGTTAGGACACCTCAGTAGAATGGGGTAGTGGAAAGGAAGAATAAGACAACTCAAGAGATGGCTATAACTATGCTAAATGAGTATATATTATCTGATGGATATTGGAGAGAGGAAATAAGCACTATTATCTACATTTTGAATAGAGTTTAGATAAGGATTAATGTCAATAAGACTCCTTATGATCTATGAAAGGGTATACCTATGAATGTGGAATACATTAGAGTGTTTGAGAGTAAATGTTTCATAAAAAAAGATGATGAAGACTTGGGTAGGTTTGATTCTATATCTGATGAAGGCATATTCTTAGGATACTCATCAATGAGATTAGCCTATATATATTATAACAAGAGACTACAAAAGATAGTGGAAACACTAATATGAAGATTGATGAGATAAGGAAATCTCACTCATAGTCAAAGAACACTTTAGAGAATCAGGACTTGAAGAATGAAGAGGTTGATGAGGAATAATAAGAAGTTGAAGAGAGATAAGACTCAAAAATACCCTCAAGACAAATTCAAAGAGATCACCCTGAGTCTCAAATCATTGGAAATAAGAATGCAAGTATGCAAATAAGGAGAAGACTAGTAAGTAGTCTAAATCAAGAGAATGTTTCTCTATTATTCAAAAATTGAACCTAAAATTATTATAGAAGCAAACAAAGACAAATGTTGGATAGGTGTGATGAATGAGGATTTAGACCAAATAGAGAGGAATGAGACTTGGGAACTAGTGCTTGGCCTAAAGACAAGAATGTCATTGATGCAAAATGGGTGTTTAGAAATAAGGTGAATGAGGATGGGGAAGTCACTAGGAATAAGGCTAAATTGGTATACAAGGGATATGCACAAGTTGAAGGGATATAATTTGAGGATACCTTTACACTAGTAACAATATTGGAGTCCATCATACTATTTCTAGTGTATGTAGGATTCAAAGGAATCAAGGTATACCAGATGGATGTCAAATCTTCCTTTTTGAATGGGAATTTGGAAGAGGATGTGTACATTGAGAAACCCAAAGGATTATCACTATTAGATGATAAAGACTATGTTTTTAGGTTGAAAAATACTCTCTATGGTCTAAAGGAATCTCTTAGATCTTGGTATGCTAAATTTGATAAGTATCTATTAGATCAAGGATTCAAAAAAGGAGTTGTAGATAGTAATCTATACATCAAGACAAAAGGTGACCATTAGTTAATTATAGTTGTCTATGTGGATGACATCATATTTGGTAGAAATAATGAGAACATGACCAAAGCCTTTGTAGAGGTGATGAATAAAGAGTTTGAGATGTCTATTCTAGGATAATTATCATTATTTCTTGGGTTTTAAATCACTCAATCTAAAAAAGGTATATTCATCTCACAAGCCAAATACATAACAAAGATGTTGAAGAAGTTTGAGATGGAAGATTGCAAGGTACTTAGTACACCCATTATCACAAGATGTAAGTTGAGAAAGGAAAAAAAGCCTCTAAAAGTCAATAAGATGTCATACAAGTCAATTATTGGTAGTTTATTATACACCACTACCTCTTGACCTGATATCATGCAAGTAATAAGATTTTTGGGAAGGTTTCAAGTAGATCCAAAGGAGAATCATCTACAAGCAATAAAAAGGATACTCAAGTATCTCAAGGGGAGTATGGAGTATAGATTCTAGTATCCAATAGCTAAGGAGTTAAATTTGATAGCTTACATAGATGGAGATTGGGAAGGAAGCATTGATGATAAGAAGTGTACTAATGGAGGAGCCTTCTTTTTAAGTGGGTGCCTAGTTTCATGGATAAACATGAAGCAACCATCAGTAGCTTTGTCCACTTGTGAGTCTAAGTACATTATAGTAGATTCATATTTCACTTAGGTCTTATGGATTTGATAGACCCTAAAAACTACAATGTGGAGTATGATGGTCTTAGTCCTATCTATTATGAAAATACACATACCATAAGCATCTCAAAGAAAAAAACAAATTACCATAAAGTATCATTTCTTAAGAGAGTAAGTAAGTGAAAAAAGTGTCAAACTTGAATATATTTCTACACAAGATTAGATTGTAGACATCTTGACCAAACCACTTCCAAAGGTAACTTTTGAACACCTAAGACAAGAATTAGGTGTAATCTTACCCCTAGAAATCATTGAAAAAGTCATGAACTTATGGGGAGATAATCATGATCATTATTTTCAATAGCATGTGTGTTGTTCCAAGAAGTTATGCATGGAGATAGGGGGAACATTTTTCTATTATGTCTCATAAACTCATAAGTTTTGTATGTTGAGTATTTTGGTTACAAGGAATGTGATCCAAGGAATTACACACATCACTTTGTCATTTATGTCAAAGAGGGAGAAAGATCAGAATGGGGAGATAAGAATTATCAGTATAAAATATGTTTTACCATCAATAATAAAGGGGGAGATTGTTTCGCATTGCTCCTATTGATTGAAATTTGGCATTAATGTTGTCATTGATGTCAAAAGTTCTTAAGGTGTTCATAAGGTTATTAAAGAATGTTCTTGTTTGATAGCATCATTAAGAAGTATTATATTTTATGAGTATAATGTAAGACATGTGAGTAAAGTATAAGATCATCAATAAGTGTTTCTAGGTTAGTTATCAAGTTTCAAGAGCTTGAGGAATCTAGTCACGACACTAGTCATAACATGAAGAGACCCAATGAGAAGGTTTGAGCATGTTGACCTAGTGAGATGAATGAACATAGTCATAATAGAATATATGAATTTTTGTGAGCATGCATATGATTCATTAGATCACTCATAAGAGTCTTAGATTGAGTCTATAGGGGTAGGACCTAAAGACCTATCATACAACTATACTAGTTCTAGACCCTGCTGACCTAATGAGGTGTCATGAGGTATTGTCAAGGCATATGAATAATGTATGGTAGTGGTTGAGAATGTTAAGATGTTTTATGACATGTATATGATGTGTTGACATCTTGAACAGTGGCTAAATGGTCAATTTCAAGGCCCAATGTGACTTAAAAGTTAAGACCTAAAAAGCAAAGAGAGAGATGGTGGACATATGGAGTATCAAGATAAGTTTCCAAGGAATGTGTGATTATTTGAGTGTTATCTAAAGTTTTTTATATTTTTTCAAACATGTTCACAAAGTTTAAGGTCATGGTTTGTATATTAAGGCAATAAAAAAGTGTTTTAAGGTCTCTTGTGTACACAGAATGAAGGATTATCAACCTGAAAAGAATTTAAAGTATTAATTGGAATGTGTAACATATGCATGAGAACATAATTAATGAATGTTATATGGGAAAGGGTCCTATCTAAAATTTCTAAGCATAGGTTTCTTTAATAAGGGACTAAGCTTTATGAATGATTGTTAAGACTGAAAGATAATTTAAACCCTCAAAGAACCATAATAATGATTTGATATGAATGATATTGTTATAAAGTGATTAGAATGGATTGAAACAACTATTTATGTGATTTGAGGTTGTAGTAAACTCTCCCAGGAACCTCTAGATGTGATTGGTTTGTCAAGTCAGTGAGTGGACCCTAGAGGAAAGGCCTTATTTATCAAAGATTTGATGTAGCAATCAGAGTTGACCAATTAAAAATTTATAAGTGGATGAATTTTGAATCTTGATACTTTTATTATATTTTAATGGTGGTTAATAAGTAGGTTCTATCATTTATGTGTGCTAAACCAGTCTTATAAATTGACTAGTCACTAATAGGCCTAATGGTGTAGATAGTGAGAAAACCATACAGAAGTGAGAAGTTGATTAGGGATGTATTATCATGAATTAGGTATGAATATAAGTTAATGAATAATTTTATAAAGATATATAATATATTTTCATGTTGGATATATGTTTTGGAGGTAAGTAGATATGATGAAAATGTTGCTCATAAGTTGACCTATCTAGTATAGAGGAGACAATGAAGGTGTAAGGTTGTGACATTGGTATGAAAGACCAATATTGACATATGAAAATGTTATATGTAAATTTTATATTGGTATAATGATCTTATAATATAATACACATGCATTTAAATTCTTTGAAAGTGTCTACATAGGTGTTGGAAGTCATTATCACCATGACTATGTTTGAAGATAAATTGGCAGATCTGGGTAAGTAAGTTGCAGTGATGAGTTACAGGCTCTTTGCCCTAAGATGAAGCATAAAATTATATTATTTTATTTTTTAGGAATGAATTTCCTATCCATGATTTTTATAATCTTGGAATTCAGTGAAAGTTATTGAAATGGTAAAGCCAAAATGGGTTGACTAGTTCAAGTTTGATTGTGTATACTAAAAATAAAAGATTGGTTTGCAAGACCAATATTTGGCATTATAACTTGTTATATTTGTAATTTAGAGTGATATATATATATATATATATATATATATATATATGTAAAAAAATATATTTAAGGTGTTATTGGTGATATAAATTATTATTTCTAGTGTGTAAGATCAAATTTCCATGATTATGTTTTAAGGCTAGTTGACAGTTATGAGTGGACTACTTACAGAGAAGGTTTTGAGTCATTTTTCCCAATGTATTGAATTTTTATGAACTTGGTGAAGTTTTAGATGTATTTAAGGTTCTCTTTATATGACTTTTTTCCATTTTTTTTTGAAAATATTATATTTTTGGTTATTTTTTGGGTATGCATAGGCCTAATTATGAGCAGTGCTTATGGCATGATTCAAGTGGTGGCTGGAGATAAAAGGTTTCATAAACCTAATATGGGCTTGTTATGGGTGTATTTAAGTATAATATGATATTTTATTTTAATTTATGAATTCTAAGAGTGTTCCAAGGTGTTCAAAGGGTAACGTGTGCTAATGAAGGCCTAATTGAATTAGGTCTCCTTAAGGACTAAAAGGGTTTTTGGTCCTATATTCTATGACCAAAATTTTATAATGTTTGATTCATGTTTATGTAATTTAATAATGCCTATTATTTATGAAATATAAATGTGCAATTATGTATGGCTGATCAATGAATGTTCGAGCAAGAACCTAGTATAAGAACAAGGCCTTATACGCCTAATAGTCTAGTTAGAGAGTAAGAGAGTTGAAAAAAATGAGATATAAATTTAAATATATGAAGGAGGTAATTTATAACATCAAGAGAGTGTATAAAAATAATCACTAATATTAGAAAAGGGTGTTATAGATGATTATTAAGGTCACATAACCCAATCATGTCAAGAAAGGGGCTAATTAAGTGAAGAAGGCTAGAGAGTAGTTTGAGAAAGATAAGAGTTTCTGAAGAGATGAAGGAGATCATCGTTTATTATATGAGAAAAAAAGTGTTATAATGGTGATCAAGTGTTTGACATGGCTACGTTGGCACTGAGGTATTTAGGGGGTTGGTGGCTCCTTGCAACTAGGTGCTTGTTAAAGCCTAGCTGAGTTGGTGCTTAGCTAGTTGGGGTTGGTGCTCCAAGTGAAGTTGGTTCTTCACTAAGTCTTGATGTTTGTATTATAGGACTATAGTCCAATTTCATCATTAGTGGGTTTTCTTCCCTTTGAGGGTTTCCTACTCAAATAAGTGTTCTATGTGTTATGATTTTATTTCATGCTCATGGCTCTTAATGTGTTGCTAGTTCACTCAATTATTTTGATAGTTCATGAATGATAAAGTAAAGTTTCAAAAGTTTTTAATAATGATTCAGCCCCCTCTTAGTCATTATTCTTCCAACACTCCCACTATTTCATGATGTACCACTTGAAGTGAGGGTTAAGTGAAATTAATCTATCACCATTTCAAGTAAGTTAGTTACATGGACTATACTTTGGTTGCACAAACTTTATTACTCTAGTATAGGGCTTGTATTGAATGTGTATTGTTGATTTTTTTTGTCTTATACTCATTTTTGTATGACATACCTTACACACTTCAAACAATTTAAACATATCATTATAAACTCATGTGATAAGATGTTTCTCTATCCAATTTTTGGGTCATCTTTATCCCATCCTAGTGTTATACTACCTAATTGAAATGATTCTTTGTCCAAATTATATCATTATGTTGCTTGTTTCTAAAAAAATCTAAATTAGGTTCATTTAAACCAAAAATACAATACTAATTCAAATCAATATCAGGTTCATTTTTAACTAAACCTAATGCAAGTCCAAAGTCAAATGAAGTCAAATTATAAAAGTTAGATAAATTCAACTATTAAAATCCAAACAAATTCAACATTTAAAAGTCAATGAAAGTTTACTTTCTAATCAAGTCAACTTTAAAATTCAAAATTTGAATCAAATTTAAAGGTTAAGTTAAAATTAAACATTATCAAGAATTTTAAGATGAAATTTGGTTAAAGGACATTCAAAAATCATCCTTTATCCTTTAAACATGTAAACTAAATTTTCATCAACATCATTCTACTTTGACATTTAAATTAGCAAGTTTAAATCATACTTTTTACCTTGAACAAAAAATATTCTAAAAACATATCAAGATACAACTTGAATTTAAAACATTTCCAAAATCACACAATCAACTTTGAATTGATAAGTAAAGCTTTATATGTTTTAAAATTAAATCAATTCAAACATCCTATCTTGATTCAAGATGAAGATCGTATATTCAAACATGCCTAAATATACACAAAGAGGGGATTATTATAACCCCTCTATAGATTATTAATGGTATTAAAATCCACTTATATACTTCTAAAATAATGAAAACGTAAATGATGAGGAACCTCAACTTGAATATGAGGACGTGCTACCAAGAATAGAATAAGTGCATAACCATGTTGTAATAGATGAGATACCTCTAGAGTTAAATTCCACTCACAAACAATCCTTTGTATAAATTTCTAGTCAAATTCTAAAATCATCCAATAAAGAAAAAGGGTGACTTGTAGACCCTATCCAAAACATGCAATTCATTATTGCACAATTATAATAGACTAGCCATATTTTAGCTTCTTTTATTGCCTCCCTAGCTATCACTCATCTCAACAATCCCCCACCTATGGAATAAAATCCACCCATCAAGCAAAAATAATGAGATCTATTAGGTAATCCTCCATCAAGCATGGATCTGATCACAAATCTTGAACAAACCCCATCTAGTATATCCATTTCTATAAGCTTCCTCTAATATGCCAGAATTATTTCCTAATCTACATCAAGTCTTTTCCAGTTCAAAACAAATCTCTTCTAGTTCCCAACCAATTGTTTCTAGTTCAAAATAAATTTCTTCTAGTTCCCAACCAATTGCTTCTAGTTCATAACAAATATCTTTTATTTCCCAACTAATTGCTTCTAGTTCACAACAAGTTCCTTTTAATGTCTATCATATTCCTTATAATCTATAATAATGGCTTTCCAATAATCCACTACCATAATAAATCATGACCAATCAATAATGACAAGTTGTAAATCCTCCACCATAACACATTTTGACTAATCCCAAAAAATTCCCTTTCAACTAACAACAACATGTACCTATCAATCCATAACCCCTCCCTTCTAGTCAACAAGTTCTTACCTTCCAATATCAAGTTCCTTCATGATAGGTTCTTATCTATCAGCAATAAATTATTCCATATCACCAATAGGTTATGTATACATATAATATTTTTAAAATTTATCAATTAATGATGCTTTCTCTCTTGTAGTAATCCATAAAGTCTTAATAACTCTAAGTGCAAGCCTTAAAGGGTGTATCAGTAAAGGGGTGGGTAGACCATTGGTGATTCATAAGATTATTGTCCCCTATGCCAATAGTTTTAACTAAAATAAAACTCTCTTATACACTTCCCTAAGATTTGATACCTCCCTTACACACTCCTCCAAGAAATTTTCCACATAAAACATCCCATACCTAAGCCAAAACCTTTTTTTTTGAATTTTACTAAACAAAGTCAACATGGGATAACCCTGTACTTAAAATAGATGAGCACATTAAGGGATTAGGTCAGCTTCTATCAACCCAGTTCAGGGCCTAACTTCTTTGATAATTTAAATATACAGAGTTGATTGGTCTAACTTTATCAACTAAAACTTTGGATGAGTTTAGGGTTAGATCCAACTATATATACACATCCATTTTTACCATTTTAGAGAGATAAATAGAGTTAATCATTTATTTGCACTTCTTTACAATATGATCTTCCACCATTCTACTTGAGGATTTATTGCTTAGGGTTTACACTTGGATAAGGATCTTGTCTTGTGGAAAAGTATTGGATATTTTGGCCTATCTAAGTGATACTTAAAAACCACAACAACCTATTTTAAAGCACCATTGACCAAGGGATATATTGAGTCTCGATGGGTTCATCTTCATGGTAAGTAACTCTAACTATTACTCCTCTATTTTAGTAGATATAAGTAGTATAAGTAATGTCTTTTGAATGTATTTCTCTCCCCATGAATTAGGGTTATAAATATATTCAATTAAGTAGAGTTTATTATGTGCATGTTCACTTTTATGTTTATTACCCCTATTTTTACCATATGCTTTGGTGAGCACTAGGTTAGATTTTGATTTGACTTATCATTTAATTTTTGAATAAGAAAACATAAGACCTGGCTAGGGTTATCACATGATGTTACTTTACTAGAGGATTTAGAACCCTCTTTGGTGATATTATTATGGTAAGATACCCCTTAGTTAGGTCCATCAAATCCATATTGGTTATGATCCAGATTGTCTAAATGTACCAACATGATGAAGGGATAATGTGATTTATCTTCTCTGAGAGATTGATTTGTAGATGAACTTCACTTTCCCTTGTATAAATTCTAGTGAACCCAATGTGAATCTAACCTTTGTAGGTTTTCATTCAAAATTTCATTTATTATCATTTATTATATATTTTTATTTCTATAGTATTAGATTGAGTATGTCAATACAATCTAACATTATGTGCATAGATTTAACACATAATCACTATGATCAAATCTATATTTATCTATGTAGGTCTTCTCCAATAATAGGTAACTAGATCAATCAACTCGACTCAGTTCACTTCTTTCATATAGGTTTGCAAACTTTGTTGACCTAGTCGACTCTGTTAGTAGAAGAAAATTCATCATCTAAACAACACAACATGAAAATAGCAACTTCAACATATTCAAACATTATAAAGTTTATTATTATCTTCTTATTCATTTATACTCTTCATTTATAGTCCCTTTTTTCATAGTTTTCAATCTATAAAATTGTAACCCTATAGCAAACTAGGTTGACTAGATCAACATAGTTTTGTAGCTTGTTTTCTTGTCTAGAATACTCAATTGACCTATTTGACTATGTTTTTCTAGATATTGCTTCAATAGAAAACATTGACCTTATCAAATTTTTAATATTATTTTCATATAGATTCACCTAAATTGATTCTGTCCTCTTCTGAACAAAGGAATTAACCTATCTTGTTAGTAATTAATTCACTTTTCATGTTTGTTGCTCGCTTGCTTAGAGTAACAAATATATTATAAATAAGAGGTTTTTAATTTACTAATTTAGTCACATTATTTTTCTTTTTCAAACACTTCCAAATCACATAACACTAAAAAGAATTAAATAAATTTTACCCAAGGTCTACCTACTTGGATTTAATCACTAAGGGGGAATCCGACTTGGCTTTTTAAGCAAGTATAAATACATGGTTGATGGTATATATTAGCAAAGCACTTGACACCCTTATCACTACAAGATTTTGAAGTGAGGGGGAAGGCCCTAATACCAACATAATATCATCACCAATATATATCCCTTTTAGCCTCAACTACCTGAAACCATACTTAGATTACTTTTCTAGTTCCTTATTATAGCCAACTCTCTATCACATTAATTTCAAAATTTATTATAACTTGAAAACATTTAGGAATGACCACTTAGATTAACATTTCTATTTTTTTTCTTGATCTTTGATCATTATATAATGTATTAAAAAAATTGTATTAGAAAGCATTGGTACAAGGTTTGTGTTGTGTGTCACAACTATATTAATTAGATCGATATAGTTGTTTATGTGTTTCTTTCAAGTTTTATGTAAAATTAGACTGTAACATCTATAATCATAATCTTCAAAATCTATCCTTACCCTCAAAACATAATCAATCTACTTGAATGTGTCTCCTACTATTTATATCTCTCTCCAGCACATATATATCCTATCTAACTTAGTCTCTTATAGGCTGGTTAAACTTATTTTACACATAACACAATTGATTTATCTAACTCAATATCACATAGATTTGTCTTCAATACTTCTCCACAAAACATAATAAACTAATCTATCTTTTCCTCAATATTTTTTTTGGTCTTTCCTCTAGACCCTATTACTGTAGTCAACTCTATACCTCTTGGATGATACTATTAGGTAATTGGCTAAATTTGTTCTTATTTTTCACCTTTACTTTATGATCTCAGATTCTTACTTAAAACATCATGAAATCCCCTAGCAATATATTTTTGGATAACCTCAATCCATTTATATAATATATGGGAAATGATTTTCTTTCTACCTTGTCTACCCAAGAGGATTATCACTCTTGGATTACTTTTTCTCATCCCTCATCTTTGGGATTCAATATGGTCCAAATTTCTCCAACTGATGACATTGATGGATCAGATCCATTTTACATTTCTCAAGATAATTATTTCTTTAAATCACCTTATTAAACTATGGGGGAAATTGACACAATCCTAACCAATAACCCTAAAGGAAACTTTATAAACACCAATAACCCACCTCCTAGTAATCCCCTACCTGGTAACCCTCCCCCAATACCAATTCAAGGAATATTACTCCTACCAATCCTAATAATCCACCTCCCAACACCAATCCACCAGTTGATACCACTCAAATTCTTGCACATATAGTGTAACAAATGAACATCATGCAAACATATAATACTTATCAAATGATGTAAATACAACATCATTTGTTAAACATGGATAATTAGTCTCCTATTCTTCTTCCCCAAAATAACCAAAATTTCATCCCTCCACCTCTTAAAGATGCCACAAAAAATATTATTCCCCAACCCATTATGAACAATAAGATGCTTCAAAACATTAAAAAAGAACTGTTATCCCCCTTTGTTATTTCTATTGATATTAGTAATATATCTCCAACTGTTAAATATGATGGGAATAAATAAATTGCATCTTTCCTTAAAGTGTTTGGAAATATTTATAAAGAGTGGATTCAAACTAGAATAACTTCACCACTACCAAAATTTTAGTTAAAACATTCACAGGTGATGCATTAGAATGGTATAATCAACTCCCCCAACATTCTATATGGAAACTTGAGGATTTTGTCAATCCTTTAGTTAAGTAATTTTAACACAATGATCTTCCTAAAAATTATCTTAGCCATTTCATTAATGATAAACAATCCCCATCTAAATTAGCTCATGATTTCATCAAACATTTGGAAATCTTTGACTCACAAATTTGATCACAATATTATTGATGATAATTGTTCAAACTCTTCATAACTACCTTAACACCTTCCCTTCAATACAAGGTTTAGAAATTTTCTCCCCAAATTATAAATGATGATATCGATCAAGTGAATTGATAATAATTATTTATGAAATAGTTTGATCCCAACATTAAAAACATCAAGGTATCTTTCAAAAACTCCACTAATGCAATCACTAGAAATCCTCCTCAAACAAAACCAAGAGTAGCCAAAATGGATAATTCCCAAGATTCCCATTCACCCCTAACTATTCAACAAACAAAACAACTTTTAGTACCATCTATACCATTCACTTATGCTAATAATCCACCTACATGGTATGACAATTTTTTTTGGTTTCATGTTGATGTCAGTTATTCCCATGAAACATGTCATGGGCTTACAAAATTTGTTTCTTCTTTTATGTTAGGAGATATATTCAATCATGATGCTATGATCAAAATATGTCATGATTATGTTAACACCTCTCAAAATAAATGAGCTTTCAAACCTTATTACTCCAACCACCCAAAAACATTTTCTACCTCTAACACACAACATTCAAACAAGGGTATATGTGTAATTGACATTAACTATGATCAATACTATACTAATTCTCAATACAAGAATGCAACTAAAGTTAGTTATTGACATAAACCCACCCACAAAGATCCCATTAGAAATCCAAATAAAAAATAATTCAAATACCAACTTATCAAATACACCACTAATACTAACATACCTTCTGACATGAATGAGGAAACACTTCCACAATCCAAACGTCAAACTACTTCTCTTCCTACTAAAGACATTTTAACCTCCAAGCCTTGTGTTGGTTTTTCATCTTCAAAATCTCATTTAAATTTCTTATAGGAATTTAACTCTATGCCTTGTAAAACACCTATCATGGAGTTAGTTTTCAATTACTCACATAACCATAAATTATTAATACAATAGTTACAAGAAATTTAAGAACCTCTTTCTATTTAAGTAGAACAACCTCTTCAATATCCTACACTAATAGAAGTTCACACTATCAAAATTGCTTATCCTTCCTATAAACCTTGCATAGAATTCCTTGAATAAAATATGATCAATGATGAAATTATCTTTTGAGTTGATGACCCACCTCTCTTCATTAAAATTGTAATTAATATCACCCTTATTCTTAAAGTCTTAGTAGATGAAGGGCCAGGATTTAATTTTACATCCATTTGGATACTTCAACAATTTGGGTATAAAAAAGATCGTCTCAGGCAAACTCATCCCACATGTCATGTATCTAAGAAGATGAATCAAAAACCACTTTTTTTCATTTGGCTTCCTCTCACTATTGGACCCAAAACCATACATACCAAGCTCATGGTTCTTGACTTACCATTATCCTATAATATACTCCTAGGTCACCCATGGACACATCGCATGAGGGTTATTGCCTCCTCATGGAGCTAATGTATCAATTTTGTTCATAATGGAAAATTTTATAAAAATGAGGTCAATCCTAATCTATGGAGTATTTGGCTACCAAACCCTAAATCTATGTATCATATTCCAACCAATCCATGAATTAATAGTGTACCTCTACCTAAATTCATCAACATGAATTCAGATTTATACTTCAATCTTGCCAATTCTGACGATGATGAGCCAAATAAATTTCAAAACACTTGAAATATTACTAAGTTACCTCCTTATATTTTAGAGTGGATCCCTCCTTCCTTGTTACCCCATGATCATACCATCCCTATTGTCAATGAGATCACTAAACTCCCTCCTCCAAGTAATGCACATGAAGCATCTTACATACAAGATGACTTGACATGTAATGAATATGGAGTGGTCAAGTTATTTCAAGACCCTTTAACCATGACATCTTGAAAATTTAGTAATCTATGTGTATCTCCTTTTGATGCTCCTTTAGAGACACAAGCATGTACTATCCTCACAACTATGATGATAACTACATCATAGGCCAAGCTCAATCATGAGAATTGGATGCTCAACACTAACAAAAAACCTTAGCCATAATACATGCTTTTAATTATGATGTTGATGTCATTTCTATGGATAGTGAGTTAGAACCTAAAGTTTATGTACCTCCAATTTATTATAAACTTTTATATACCCCTTGGGTTGTTGAACAAATCTTAACTCTCAAAAATTTAGAACTTCCAAAACCTTATATACCTTCTATATCATCAATCAGCCTGCCAATTATTATTCTTGACAAAGATTTTATAGATACCATTAAAGCTATCCCCATCACTTTAATTGAATATCCATCTAAAATACAACATTAAACACATATTATAAATCCAATTTCCTCTAATCAACCTTCATCAACAATTCCACCTATACCTAAAATTACCGTTGATGATAAGGTAATAGATGTACACCAAATACATTTTGAATATAATTGCCATGGTAATAAAATAATTGATCTTGAATTAGACTTGTAATACTATGGACCATTACCCACATTCCCTCACAATGAAGCCATACTTGAGTTACTCCATGGTAGAGAACCTCAACTTCCTTGATAACATCATAAACTTGGAAATATTGAACAAAAATCTCCTTTTAATAACTTCAATGATAACATAGACCCCAAAACAAATCCTATTTATTCTTTTTCCAATGTTCTATATCATTTTCAAGATATAAATGCTATGCTCATTAAAGAAACTATGAGAATATAATAAGGTACATCCTCATGTCCTCGACCCATAACAATCTCTAATGAACTCACACCAACTAAACATGATAACTTTAGCCTATTATTCTATAAGTATCATGAAACTTTCCCTTGGTCATATGAGGACATGTTGGGTATTGACCCTAGTATTATTGTGCATAACATCATCACATGCCAAGATGCAAAACCCATATGGTAAAAATAATGGAAAATTACTCTTGAAATTTACACCTATGCCATAAAGAAATGATCAAACTGTTCATTGCCAAGTTTATTAAACCTGTTGACTATTTTGAATGGGTGTCGAACATTGTTCCTATTCATAAAAACGTCACCATAGTCATGTGTATATGCATAAAATTTATCAATATTGACATACCATACCCCAAATATACTTTTCCATTACCTTCAATATATGCCATTGTAGATTCCACTGTTATCACTCATGGATATTTTTTAGGCTACAATCAAATTAACATAGCCCCCAAAGACCAACACAAAATAACATTCACTATGGAATGGGGCACCTATTACTATGTTAAAATGCCTTCTGACCTCAAAAATGTTAGATCTACCTATCAATGTGTTATGATTGATATTGTTTACAATCTTATACACAAAATTATGGAAACCTATGTTGATGACCTCATTGCCAAATCAAAAAGTTAGACAACACATCTCACTGATCTATCTATCATTTTTGATTGATTAATCAAATAAAAATTTAGACTTAACCCATACAAGTGTATCTTTGGCATTACATCTGGTAAACTTCTAGGGTTTTTAGTCTCTCTTTATGATATTGATGTTGATCGCATTAAAATCAACACTATAGTCAACATGTACATTCCTCATTCCATTCCTAACATTCACACTTACCTTGGAAAACTTGTGGCAATCTGATGATTCATCCTAGAAATGGCTTATTACATCTACTATGTTAATTCCTTTCTCAAAAAAGGTAATGCTCTAGAATGAACTGATCCATGTTAGAAATATTTCAACAACATGAACGAATCTTTGCTCCATCCTCCCATGCTCCAACTACCTTCAAATGATTTTCCTTTAATTTTATACACCTCTTCTAATCCAATATCAGTTGGGGCCATGCTTTCCCAATAAGATGATATCAAAAGAGAATACATTATTTAGTATATTAGTTGAGGCCTCACTGATTACAAAAAATGTTATACTAAAGGAAAACATGATTGCCTTTCTATCAACTTCACATCTAAAATTCTCCATCACTATATGATTTATTAAAACACTAATGCCATTATCTATTCCAATCCACTTCATCATTTTTTCTCCAAAGAATTTATACCTAGAGATAGAATTGAAAAATGGATGGTTCTCTTGATGGAATTTACCATTGAATCATAACATAAAAATATATCAAAGGGAAAGTCATTGCTAACCAACTTTCAATGGCACCCATTCCTACTACAAATCCCCTTTAAGATAATTTCCCTAATGACAACATTCTTTATATTTAAGGTATTAATCAGGCTATCTCCTTTAAATATTATTTCCATAACTTCATTGCTGATTTAGAAGAAAATAATAGAGAAGATACCAATATTATTTATGATACTACTAAATATAAAGTAGTTATCGAAGAGCTTCCTGAAGTCACCATTAATTTACATGAAAAAACTTGGACCATCCACTTTGATGGTACAAAATGCAAAATGCCTATCATAATAGCATACATACTACCACTGGGGTAACACCATTCTCACTAGTATATGGTTATGAGTCCATCTTACCATTAGAAGTTAAAATCCCCTCTTTATCTATATCTCTACATTGTATCATTCTAGATGAATAATTATGTGAAGCTTTCCTTCATGCTCTAGACCTTTTTGATGAAAAATGTCTAGCTGCTCTTCAACATAATTTCCCTTACAAGGCTTACATCACCAAACAACATAATAAAAAGGTCAAAGTCTACATTTTCAACATTGGTGATCTAGTCCTTAAGTTAGATTATACCCATGATAAATAAGGTAAATATTACTAAAAATGGTGGGGGCCTTATTTAGTGAAAGACATTCTTGGTCCTAGCTCCTATCACATAAAAACTAATGATGTCTATGGTTTTAAAGAACCCACGAATGTGCAATTTTTAAAGAAACATTTTGCTTAAATATTTGCCTTCATATCATACTTCTACATACTATCCTACTAACACTTCTTATAGGACTTATCCAAGGATCTCACCCTCTGCAGGAATCTCTTTTATACACAATCCTTAGTTCCTTCCTTTGGTACTTTGGTTTCTTTAAATTTATGAGTTGCATTATAATGCCATGGATACGACCTAATTTTTCTCATGAATACCTTTTTCTTTCATACATAGATTTTTCAAATCAAGTTTGTTATTTTCCAATGCTATTTTTTTATACCCATTTGGGTTCTTCTTTTGTGAGTTGCAGTGTAAGACTATGGATAGGACCAGGATCTTCTCAAGAATACCATGTTTGCCTTTTTTCATGCACTTGGGTTTATATTTTATTAGTTCCAATGTAAGACCATGGATAGGAATAGGATCTCCTCATAAAATATGCATAATTTCAAACCTTTTTAACAAATTGAGTGTTCTTTTTAAATTGTTAAGAAATGGTTACAATTTGTGATCCCATATTCTTAACTTTAGTTTTTATTTCTTTTGTAGATAAAACTTGCATAATAAACTATGTTAGCATGTTTACCTACACTTACATATATTATTATGATAAGGAATAATACTTACATGTCATTGTATCCCTTTTCATTTTGTCACATTTTTTTCAATTTGAAGTAATTCAAATTGTTTCATGTTCCTTTCCTCTTGATTTCCCTTCCTTTCATTCCACTTTAGATAACACAAGGTCGAAGTCAAGATAAAACTTTTATTTCACATGAATAGACAAGAATATTAGACACACTCTCTCTAATTCCTATTTATTAGTTACCAAGTCTTAAGTTTTCAAATGATAGTCATTTTTAACACCCATGTTTGGTTCTCCAAATCCATATGGAAGAAGAATAAAAAACCATCAAAATTTAAAACCCAAATCATTTAAAACAAAAATCAATGATTGAAAGATAATATAAAAATTAGAAAGTCAACATCACACCAAAAGACATGATTTATAACACATCTCCCATCTCCAATCAAAGCACAAACTCTATAATTGGCCTCATACTAGAGTCGAGGTCCATTGGGGTGTGGTAGGATAGTAGATTGGGATAGGAAAATTCAAAATAATCTATAGTGCTACCTACTTTCTCACACAAGTACCCAATCTTCATAGTAGACTGATAATTTTGTAAGTTGTCCTAAGGAAAGGGGAATATGTTGTGGGAAGGTAGGTTCACTTTACTTTTCATGCATATAGCCTTCATGGGATGATATTCATACTTCATCTGATGACCCAAGATTTGTGTGGTTAGGAGTTGTTATTTAGAGTCCTTAATATTAAAAGTCCTCTTATTTTGACAAACATAATTTTAGTGTCTTGACTTCATTAAATATTTTCTCTACCTTGATTTTTCCTTCATTTACCCACCACCCATTTCATTCCCCCTTGATAGGCAAGTTTGATTCTAAATCTATTTCCCCACTTCTATATTCCTTCTTCACTTCTTAAAAACATGATAACACTACTTTGTCTTAGTTTTATCTATATATAGAATAAAATAGTATGCTTGAGTGACTATGGATTGCTTTATTTACACCATTACTTTAAATTTATATAAATGCCTTAGTTTCATTTTTAAAAAAAACATTGTCATTCTTTTTTTTTTACAACTACTTCCATTTCTATTTTTCATACATTTCTCTATTGTTGAGTGAGTTTGGATTGTTCTTTCTCACTCATCAATATTGTTTTTATTTTTATACTTTTTCCATTGTTGAGTGAGTTTAGATTGGTACTTATCACTCACCAACGTTTTTTTTCCTTTCATGTAATTTTTACATTGATGATTGAGTAAGGATTATTACTACTCATTCATCAATATTGTTTTATTATTTCTAACCCATCTTTGTTTAAGTAAGTATTGTTATTCCTTTCACATTGATATTAGATTATTATTTCTACTTGTATCCTTAGTTTGATTTTGTTTGTTTACCTTTCTTACTTAAGGTATAATTATTTGAGTTTTTTAGTCATTTAATAGCCTTGTATTTTTAGTTACTCGATTTACTCTAAATTTTTGAATTGGTCATTTGGTCCTAACTTAGCATTTATCACCCTAGCTTACCAAATTTACAATTGCATAATGCTTACACATTTAAATTATCCTAGATTTATTACATTTGTTTATTTTTGCTCTTTAAGTTTTGTATCATTAGGGTTTGCCCAAAGCAGTCTTTATGCCCTCCATGATCAAAATTTAAAACAAAATAGACAACCATATAAAAATAAAGGTAAGTAAAGGTATGCATACATTAATTTTATTTCAATTATTTAATTTTAGTCCTTTACTTTCATTTATTTTATGGTTTAAAATTTTGCAATTTATTTAGCTTCAACATTGTGTGTTTCTATGTTCTTTTCCTAAAGCACCAACCTGTGTTATAAATGCATGACACATGATGAAATTCAAGTGGGGAATATGTTTACACATAATATTTTAAAGATTTATCAATTACTAATGCTTTCTCTCTTATAAGAACCTGTCGAGTCTTAATCTCTCTAAGTGCATGCCTTAAAGGGTGCACTGGGAAAGGGGTGGGTAAACCATTGGTGATTCACAAGATTGTTGTCCCATATACCATAATTTACAACGAACACAAATATATCCTATAAAATTACCCAAGATTTGACACCTCCATTACACACTCATCAAATAAATTCAACACCTGAAACAACCCCAACCTAATTAAAGATACATTTTTGTCTTTTACCAAATAAATTCAGCCTAGGTAGATCTTGTACTTAAAATATATGAGCACATTATGGGATTAGGTTAGCCTCAACTAAATGATTTTAATTTATTGATTTAAATACATTGGGTTGATTGGGTCAACTTTATTTTCTAAAAATTTAGAAGATTTTAGGGTTAGATCTGTCTATATATAAACATCCATTTTTGTCATTTCAAAGAGAGATGAAGAGTTAATTATTCATTTGTGATTCTTTACAATATTTTCCTCCACCATTCTATTTGAGGATTCATTTCTTAGGGTTTACATTTAGAGAAGGATCTTGTCTTAAATAAAACTCTTGGATGCTTTGTCTTATCTTAGTGATCCTTATAAACCAAAACAACCTCTTACAAAATACTATAGGCCAAGGGAGAGATTGAGTCTCGATGGGTCCATCTTCAAGGCAAGTATTTTTAAATATTAATCCTCTATTTTAGTAGATAGAAGTATTTTTTTTTATTTTATTGGTAAAATATAGGTTTTAAGGGACCTACAACCACTAAAGTGAAGTATATTAAATTAAACAGGCCAACAACAGGGTCGAGGAGCCAAAAGATAATAAACTACAGGATCACACCAAGAACAAGAAACCAGAACCAAGGAGTAGTTAGAAAATAATTATCAAGGGGTGAATCCCCTTCACCATTTCTTCAAGTAGGGTACTGCACACTAGGAAGTCCACTTAGGAGTCATCCACATGCTGATCATACTACAGAGTTATAATTAAAGGGTTTGTCTTTCCTATAAGAATCATAGCCTAGCTAAACTCAATAAGAAGTAAAGAACAAGTTATTTTTTTCATTGGCACAAAGGAGCCAAGGTCACTAAATAGGTTCATAAAGTGATAAAGGACCCCTTAGAAGGAACTTTGTAATTATAAGTCCACTAGAGGGGGAGAAATTTTGCTAATAGGGTCTTTTACAAAATCTCCATACAATCAATTTATAGCTAGAGGGTATATCTTGCCTCTAAAAATCATAGCCTGGCAGAACCCAATGAGGAGTAAAGAAGAGAATAATTTTATCCTTGGCACAAGGGAGGCAAGGTCCCTAAATAGAGTCATAAAAAGATAAAGGTCCTCCCTAAGGATCTATGTTATAAGAGGAAGGTCCAATCAAAATCCCAAATCAAAAGTGAAAAATGTAACCATAACTGATCCCCAAGAGATTCAAGGCTAGTAAAGTCCCAAATGTATCATGAAATAAAGAAAGATGAGAGGCCCAATAATAGATGCCCCCAAATCAGATGGACATATCATGCAAGCATGAATATTTCCATCATCCAAGATATGAGATCTACATGCCCGAGGCAAGCAAGGAAGATGTGATAACAAGACTCCCCAAATAGAGGTGTTTAAATTTATATTTTGAATTCTTGGAATTATAACCCATCAAAGAAGACAAAATGGTCTAATTACCATAAGCCCAATAACTACTAACTTCAATGGTCTAAAGGTACTAGGAAGGCAAAATCAATGCCCACATGTACATGTCATCCTTCTACCAGGATGTCCAGTTTGGAGGTTGTAGGATCAAATACTGGGATCTTCCTTTTTCAAAAAACCAATGGGAAGCTTTCAATGGTGATCTGATGGAATGTTGGTGCTCTATCCTTCTGAAAAAGTGTATTTGAATTTTTAGATCAATAAGGTAGGGTAAAGTAGAGTGATAAAAATGGGATGATTATTATATTGGTAGAGACATATCTTCCTTCTCAAGATATTAAGATCCTATTTCATCTACCAATGGGAGGTATACAAAGTAGGCTTCTAAAATAAATCATACATTCATAGTAGAATATGTTGAAACTAGGCCAATAAATTTTTTTAATTACTTGAGAGTGATTCTATCTTCATTCTATATAACTCTTCTGAGAAGATCCGTATTGAGTTTGAAGACCCAGAGAAAATGAGCTTAAAGCTACTGTACAAGATTGGTAGGATAAGATGCTTTTGGTAATCCTTTTGATTGATGATAAAGTAACAGACCATCCAGAAAATAATTCTCCTTTAATCTAACTGAGGGATGTGCTCCATGGATTTTTAATACCTAGGTCCCAAATCATTGATCCCATTGAAGGCTAATAAAAACCAATTACTAGAATTTTTTTGTAGCAAATTACCTTGGTTAATAAAATTAAGAGCTAGTTTACACAGCCATAGAAGCCCATTTAGGTGATATCATTTGTATAATGTCTCATTTTACATTTCACCTTGCATAGATGGTGTGCCACAAGGAGTAGACAACTCAAAAAAATACAATCCTAATCTACCACTACCACAATTGATCCAACCCCAGCCACTGAGAGCCTTTTGTTGTTTGCTTCAGCCCCAGGGTGGTTAAAAAACATTGAATTCAACTCCAAACTTGTTGAACCTAGCGAGACCCTCAAACTAGCAAACAAAACCCCAAGAGATGAAGGGACAATAGGTTTTTAAAACTTTTTTACTAGCTCCATCTCATCATTGGACTCAAATAAGGCCTCAACTCAAATTTGAGCAATTAGCTTCAGAACATAGATCTAGAGAGGAAAGAGGCAAAAGCAACTCCATCACTAACTCCGTCACCACCCATAACTTATACTAGGGGGCTACCTCTACCCATAAATTATTGTTCTCATGCATAATCAAATCAACATTCTTCCTGAGTTTTTCCCACATTTTAGGGTGCTCTTAAAGCTCTACCTTAGATCTTGACAAATCACTAATCTTTTCTGTTAGGTCCTCCATGGATTCTTCAAGTAGTGCTTTGTGCTCCTCTTCCTCTATCAGTTGAAAATTCTCATCCTCAGAAATATCTTCCTCACCACACTCCCACTTCATCATATCCTCTCCACATTCTCCCTCTAATAGATCCTCCCTAGGTACTCCCTCCTACAGATCCTCACCAAGAACTCCCTTCATCTACTCAAAAAAATAACTTAAGTAATAGCTTACTTTTGGATGTATTTCTCTCTCCATGCATTATAGTATATCTATATTAACTTAAGTAAAATTTTTTATATGCATGTTTATTTTTATGTTTATTACCCACATTTAATGCCACATGCTCTAGTGAGCACTAGGATAGATTTTTCTTTGCTTTGTCATTTACTTTGTGAATAAGAAAACATATGACCTAACTAGGGTTATTTCATGGTGTTGCTTGACTAGAGGCTTTGGAATCATCTATAGTGATATTGTTATGGTAAGATACCCCTTAGTTAGTTCTAGAAGATCCACATTGGTAATGATTATAATTTTCTAAATGTACCAACAAGCAGAAGGGCTAGTGTGTTTTATCTTTTTTGAGATAAGATTGATTTTTAGATCATATTCACTTTCCCTTGTATATAGATTCCCCCAACTCAATAATGCATTATTAATCCCATTCCCTATAGTAGTTTCATCAACAAGTACCCTATCAAAAGTATAATCCTAATTATTGGGTGAATAACCTTAATAGATCAACCCAAAGTGTACTCATTCTAATCTACTTCAATCCTAATCCACCCATTTATTCAAATCAAGATAATCCTACTTTGAATATTTAGCAAAATGCACTTCCTCCATCATATAACGATCCCACTCTCCAAGAATTTCAAGAGATAAAAGATTATTTTCTAGGACTCCAAATAGGAAATCAAGGTAAGAAATATAAATTTATGAGATATGCCCATATCCATTTGACATGATTTCTCTTTAAGTACCTTTCCCATATCACTTTGAGGTGCCAAAATTCATAAATAAAATGGAAGGGATGATATTATAGATCACCCAAAGGAATTATTTATGGCATGTCAATAAGTAACCTATAACGACATTTATTTTCTTCACTTATATCCACATAGTTTGGGTGGACAAGCCTTAGTATGGTTTCTACACTTACTAAAGGGATGTATCAGCACTTTTGATGACTTGTCTAAAAAAATTGTAAATCACTTCTCCTATAACATAGATCATGAGTTGACCATGGTTGAATTATGTAATGCTAAAAAATGTAGTGGGAAAAGTATTTCTATTTACCTACAATGATGGAGAAGTTTGGCTAGTTTATTTCAACATAACCTTCTAAATAAGCAACTAGAAAACATATTCACTTCCAATCTCAATTCAAATGTGGCTCATAACATGAGACTCCATTGTGTTGAGATACATTTAAATAGATTATAGATAAAGGAGTGAAAATTGAAAAGACACTTATAGATGAAGGTCTAGTAAAAATTTACTTTGAGAATCAGGCACAACCTACAGATCTAATGCAAATATATGTAAACATAACTGAGAATCTAAAAGTGTTCAATAGAAATAAGAATTTAGTAGGTAATGGAGTTATATAATTAAGACATGTGAAAATGGTGAAACCAATGCCTATCCAAAATAATCCATATATTACATTTCAAATACCACCTCTAAGGAGAAATCAATATCAAAACAACTTCAATGACCTTGGTGACACTATAGAGTTAGTGTTCCAAAAATTAGTTACAGCTAACATGGTAGTTTGGCTAAACACAAAACCTTTTCTAAAAGACCAACTAAATCCCAATTGGTATAGAAACAAAAAATATTGTGATTAAATTTGTCTCAAATGGCATGGAATTCATAAGTGCATGCAATTAATACACTTCATCCAAGATATGCTTAAGTGTGGAGACATTGAGTTGGTTAATGATGCTCTACTTTCAATCAAAACATGGGTATCTATAAAGACCCATTTCTAAATCATAATTTCAATAATCAATGGCAACCCAATAATAAAAATGAAAATCATGGAAATCATAATCAATTTCAACATTCCCAAACCATTCAAATTAGTGACCATAATGTCTTGTGTAATTATAACAATGCTATAGGCCTAGTTACTAGTAATCATGTAGGTACTATTAAAATAAATTATTGTAATCCTTATATCATGCCCTAGTGTGTTACCCATCCATTATATGACCTCCTCCATATCTAGTAACCCTATTTTGGTTTAAAATAGAATTTTTATGCCTTGACATCCATGAGTCACCATTCTAGGTCCTACACCTCCTTATTGTAATTCAAGTAATCCTCTTCTAACTCAAAATTGTGATATCACAATTGAATGTCCAAAGGTTATGGTTCAAAATACTTTATCTCCTTTAAACATAATCAAGTTAAAAATACCTTACCTTAAAAATACAAGTTACCTTCTTTTACTTAAAATTAATATGACCTTGTTGAACAATACAAAAACTAGCATAAATTTTTATTCTAGATACTTTGTGTAACTTTGAAGTCCATAAAGAGATATTGTATGATATTATATTCCAATCTAAGGTTAAAAATTACATTGAGCCTAATAAATTTCACACACTTATGGGGAGTTTATCCCTAGGTCAACAACTCACATTTGACCAAAGTGGCATGTCATCCCTTGGTCTATTATGTGATAACCCTATTTAAATTGAAGCCATAATTTCCCACCATAATATTAAGTGGGTTCTCATAGATAATGGTTTGGGCCTAAACATAGCATCATTGAAATTGATAAAACACTTGGGATATACTTAAACATTTTTGTAGCTAGACAACATTACCAAGTCACACAACAATGTATAAAAAGAATCATAAGGTACTATTTATTTACATGTCCTTCTTGGGCCTATCACTCATGATATACTTTTCCATGTCATAGATATTGAAATTCCATTAAACTTTATTATTGGAAATCATTAAATCCATGAAGTATGTACAATCTCATCCAATTTTCATCAATACCTAAAATTCCCCCATTTTAGAATGGAGGTTACTATTCTTGATTATTTACAGCCATACTATTAGGAAACCCCTCCAAGGAAGCACAATTGATTACTATTCTTATAAGCAATTAAACACGGAATTATACTAGAATGATTAAGTAACTAGAAACTTGAAACAACAAAGAATTTGAGAGACAATACACAATCTTGTATTAGATAATCTTAGAAGAAAATACAATAAAGAAGATGCCACTTCTTCTTCCACCTCAAAGGCTTGCCACACCTCAAGACCTTCTTCCCTCTCTCTCTTGCTCAACCACAACCAACTCAACAACCTGAGTTGTTTTCCCCTCCTTGAATGCTTCAGCTGATCTCCTTAACCTTACACCTTGTAGATCTCCTTGACCTTGCTTCCTTGCTTCAATGTTTTTACTTGCCTTCTTTATTTACAATACATGCCTCATGGGTCTTTAAATAGGATCCCATGCATAAAAAAATAGATCTCTAATTACAATAATTAGACACGTAGCTCGAGACTATAATTAGCCCTTAATCATGTAAACACTCGCTTCACTTAACTGATTGTTCATCAACAGCAGTTTTGGAACTGCCACAGGTGACCGATGTCGGTCCCTGTCTGCTTGGAGGTGACTGATGTCAGCCGACCTCCTGCCGATGCCGGTTGTCTTCAGCTCACACCTGCCGATGTCGGTTGCCTTCTGCACTGCAATCCACCGACGCCGGTCTCCTTGGAACTCAGTAACCTCCTCCATGTCTGCAACAGTTGAAGCTTTTAGCTCCACAAATTAACACATACTAAAATTACAAACATTTAGAAGTTGAGTATGGTAGATACAATTATTATCCTAGTATCAAGAATTCACCTAGAAAGGACAAGAATAAATCTCCAAAGTTTCCCAAGTCTAGTTACATTAACCCAAGTAACCTTGCATCCATATTTACTACTCTACTTCCCTTAATTTAATCCCACCTTACTATTGAAGACAAGGGTCTTGGTACATACAACATCAAAGATGCCTTTCATCTTGCCAAAATTACCCAAATATCCTAAATGTCATGGTGGGCCCAAGATGTAATGGCATCAAAATAAGGATTATCATCCCAAACGACCTCCTCTATTTGTTAAAAATATTTCTCCAAATCAATAACCAACTGATAACCTTGAGATTTTTGGCTATACAATGATGACAATTTCACCTCTTGTTATCATAATGTTAAATATCCCATTCCTTAAATGATCATGGAACATAATTACTATAAAGTAAAGGGATGTGGGTACCAAAAAAATTATTAGTGATCCCATCTTAACAACTAAACACAAAGGTACTTAAGGCATTAGGTAAAATCCACCTTGGGGTGACCTCTCAGATCTCGAGATTAACACAACTTTAGTGTCTAATAAAGATGATTTTGATAGTAATGCAAATTTGTATTATAGTAGCTATGATGAGATATCCAATGTAAACCTCTTTGATAATAATTCCATCCTTACTATCACATCCTCTTCAACCTTCCCTCTTACCTTAAATTATATTTAACTAATTTATTAGGATTAGTAAGATCACATTATATCATTAGATTACTTTCAAAATGAATAAGACTTTCATAGCTCACGTGCCTTGGATATGGTCTGATAATTGGAGACCCCAAGTAAGGATTTGATATCACACTAGACTATGATGCCTACTTTAGAGAGTAGGTGAACTTACTTAATTAAAATAAAAAATAAAATCAAACATCGAGGTTCACTAGTGAAAACCTCTCTGAGGCACTTTTGGACCAAGGAAAAGTAAATGAAAAGATGAGTCCTTTAGTGAAAACATGTTTTCAGCATGAATGGATGGGGAAGCTTATTTTCCTCCTCAATAATATTAGATTCATATAAGTACACACCTTAAATTTGTGTTAGATATTAGTTTAGAATAACATTAGGTATTTTAGCATTTGGTTCAATATTTACCTAAAACATTTATTGAATTTCCATTTTCTAACATGGGTGATTCAGATTATTCTTACATGGGTGGTCTTGATAGCCCATAATAAGATGGAGAGTATCAATCCCCCTTTCTACTAACTATATTAGAGGATGGTTCTACACAGATAGTGGAGGACACCATTGAGGTCAACATTGGTACAATAGATGATCCCAAAATGGTTAACTTTGATGCATCCCTCACTATATAGGAATGTGAATGCATCATTTTCATTCTCTTAGAATTCATTAATATATTCACATGGTATTATGATAATATGCCTGGGCTACATCTGTCTCTGGTCATATTCCATCTTATTGTGCACCTAGATGCCAAGCCCATTAAATAGAAATTATGGAAAATGTATTCTACACATTGTTATATTAGTCAAGAAATAACTAGAAAAATTATTGGGGATTAGATTGATTGAATCAATTGATTACTCAGAATGGATATCCAAAAATATTTCAATCAATAATAAACTTGAAGGTAATCATCTATGCATAAAACTTAGAGATATCAACAAATCATTTCCAAAATATTACTTTTGATTACCCAACATAGATATGTTTAACAACATGATCCAAAATGCTATCTCTCATGGATGGTTTTTTGGGATACAATAAAATTAAAATTACATCATAGGATAAACATAATACAATGTTCACCACTCCATGGGTAACATCATGTTATAAATTTATGCCATTTGGCTTGAAAAATGTCAGTGCCACATTAATATACAATAATTATCATCTTCAATGACATGATGAACAAAATTGTTGAAGACTATGTTGATGACATTCTAGGAAAATAAAAAACATGTGTAGGACATTCAAAAGTTTTAAGATAATATTTTAGAATTCATGAATATAAATTTCACCTCAACTTTAATAAATGTGTCTTTGGAGTCACATCAATAAAATTTTTAGCATTCATTGTTTCCCACAAAGTAATGAAAGTTGATCTAGTCATCAAATAAATACTTCCCTCTTCTAATTTGAAATAATTCTACAAATTTTAGGGTAAAATCCAATCCATTCATCAATCCATTTCATAACTTGTTGATCACAACATCCTTTCACTTACCTTTTGATTAAGGGCACCACCTTCCAATGGAATGTTGATTTTCAATTAGTATTTGAATAGTTAAAAACCTATTTGGCAAACCCAATAGTTTTGGCCCCACTAATGAAAGCCAGTATTGATTTATATCTTAACAACTAAACATGCCTTAGGGGAAACTTTGGACCAACATGATGATCAGGGAAAGGAACATGCAATATATTATCTGAGCATGAAGCTGGTCACTTATGAGCATAATTATTCACCTATTGAAAAAATGTGATTAGCATTGGTCTTTGTATCCCATAAGTTGTGTCACTACATGTTGAATAATAAGACCATCATAATTACAAAGGTACATCCCCTCAAGTACCTTATTTCTAAATTAGTATTGATAGGTCATTTGTTTAAATGGATTATGCTCTTAGGTGAGTTTGACATTGAATAGACTAATCAGAAGGCCATAAAATAGAAATTACTTGTAGATCAAGTTATAGACACACCTATGCTAGATATATATCCTTTGAACATTCATTTTTGAGATGAGTCTATCTTCATTCTTCAATAATCATGTCAATGGAAGCTGTATTTTGATAGTTCCTTTAAAACCCATGGTTCAAAAGAATGTATTCTAATCAATACAGTTCAAGGGGATATCATTCTCAAGGCCTTTCAAATTGGTTTTTAATGC
Organism: Torreya grandis; assembly: GCA_037957365.1. NCBI lineage: Eukaryota > Viridiplantae > Streptophyta > Pinopsida > Cupressales > Taxaceae > Torreya > Torreya grandis. The sequence continues at coordinate 227,675 of JARHVA010003170.1, forward strand.
ACCAATAATATCTTAAAATATGAGGCACTCATTGCAAGGATCCACCTCACATTGAAATATAAAATTCAATATTTTGTTGTTTATGGAGATTCCAAATTGATTATTAATCATGTTATAGATTAGTATTAGACTAAAGATGAGAAGCTTGTGTCCTACAAAGGCAAGGTTCATAGTCTCAATAAAAAATTTGAATGTAGCTAGTTTGATTAAATACCAAAAGACAATAAAAAATTAGTTGATGTCATGAAAACCATTGGGCCATTAATAGAGATATCTTATAATGTTTGTGAATATTAATTTCTTATTAAAAATATTCTCATGCTAGCTTATAGTTGTCCTGACGTATAAATGGTATGTGATATTGTTGGTCGTAAATCACCCTAGTACCAAGATGTATACATATACCTCTAAGACCACATTATTTACATTGACCTATCATGTAACCAACATAAATCATTCATTCATAATGTATCCCATTACACTTTACTTGATGGTACACTCTATCATAAAGGATATGATGGGATGATACTTCATTATTTAAACTAGGATGAATCTAAATTAACACTTAAATATGTGCATAAAGTGATTTTTAGTACCTATACAAATAAAATGGTCCTTTCCAAGAAACTCCTTTAGATGTGATACCATTGGACCACAATGGAATTAGATGTGTGTGATTATGCCAAGAAATGCCTCTCTTGTCAAAAACATGATGATTTAATTCACTTTCCTTCATGATCACTTTAGCCTATCACTTATCCTTGGTAATTTATATATGGAGACTCAATATAATAGGTAATATAAACCTCACTTCTTTATATTTCCACAAGCACATCCTAACTTCCACTGAGTATTTTACTCAGTGAGTTGAGGTAATCAATCTCACTTACATAATAGGTAAGTAAATATCTAGGTTCATACTTAATTATATAATTTTATGCTATGGAATTAACTATACCATTATATTTGATAATGGCAAGATATTAAAAAATAAGGACACAAAATTCCTTTGTACATAGTTCCATATCAAACATAAATGTTCAACTCTATTTTTACCCTCAAGGTAACAACCAAGTTGAGGCATCTAATAAGAATATTATTAAAATTATTAAAAATATAATCAATGATGTTGGGAGTTATTGGAATTTGAAATTATTCCATGTTTTATGGGCTTACCATATGAATATCCACATGCCTACAAGTGTAACACCCTATTCCATAGTTTTTAGCTCTAATTTAATTCTTCTTGATGCAAGAGCACCACCTATGAAGACATTTACAATCATTTTTTTAATCTCATTATATGTTATAAGGTATAATATAGTTATTTTACTTGGTTATAGGTCTTATGTTGGCATCAGATTTGAATTTGGGCTCATTTTGCATTTTCTCACCCATTTTGCATTTGAATATCCTAGATGAGGAAATTTTGTCTCTTGAATAATTTTGGCACTGTTAGTCAAGTTTAGGATTTTTATCATGATTTTTTAGGACTCATCACATTTTTAAGAGTATTTATTAATTTGGTGCACCATTTTAGTAATGTTATCAAACAATGTTTAATGAATTCTTAACCAGCTTCGCCCCCTTTCACATGCTAATCAGGGGTTAAGTGGGTTAGTTCAACAAACTATAGTTGCAATACATTGCTCAGGTAGTTAGGGAAGTGAATACCATTAAAAAAATATTTTAAAACCATTTTTGATGTTTCTTACTCATGCAAATAAATATCATTCTGACTAAGAAGGCTAGAATGTGCCAAAATAAGGGTTTAGAGTTCAAATTTGATGAATGATTAATATTATACAGGATTGAATTTGGTGTTTTTTATATGTGGATTAATATTAAATTATCATTTATAATTTTAAATTTTTATTTATTCCCTTTTAGGTGTGGATCATTAAAATTCTCAAGCTTATCTTTGACAATGTTGGGAATAGTCATTTTGCACACACTCAGACTGGTAATTTCCATTTCTAGACATTTTTCTTAGTTTCAAACATTGATATCAAATTCATGTAATTTTACCTTGATCATAGTGACTTTTAAATGTTTTTTATATCTTTGGAAAAAATTATTTGTGTTTGAAAACCATAGAGTTAGTCTCTCAGGTCTATTTAAAACTTTACCTAGGGTTTATGAGATAATTTGGATTTTTTCACTCTAACAACCTCCTCATAGGCCCAAATTATACCTAAATATTTTTCTCATAATCCTTCAATTGATTTTATATTTTTAATTGAGTCTTTATATTTTTGGAAGTGTTTTCCATTAAAAACTTAGTAAAACTGGCTAAGAAGACCTAATTATCAAGAAGGTTTTGTGAATCTAGATATTTCCCTTGAGAGTCTAGACCTAAAAATTTGTGTGGATTTTTAAGGGCCAAATGGGTAATAAAAATATTATTAGTTTTTTTTATAAGCCCTATATTTTATAAACCTATAATATTTGTGTAAAATAAGGGATACTAGGATACTAGGTCTAAAAGAAGAATCTTGTGTTTTGGTTGTGCAAAATATCTCCCTCTACATAACATTGGTATCAGAGTAGGTTGGATACCTGAGGGAGGGTTTAAGGAAGGTGAAAATATTTGAAATTAAGAGATAATTTATTCTTTGTCTCCTAAAATTCCACCTAGAAAGAATCGAAGAAGAAGTTTAAGAGGAGGTATCTAGATGAGAGATGCTATATTGGAGGAATTGAGAAATTTAAAGGTAAGTTTTGATGAAATGATTATAGTAGTAGATTAAACTAAGAGAAAAGGATTTATAATAAGGGACATAAATGACATATAGGAATAACCACAAGCTCTAGAGGAGGAAGAAGAAGTTGAAGAGCATGAGGAAGAAGGGATTGATAGACTACTAAAAGTAATGATGGGAAAGAAGTCTACACCAAAGATAGAACTTCATACCTATAAAATTAGTCTATATGGGGAGGAAATTATTTATTGGATTAAAAATTTAGACAAATATTTTAACTATGATAAAATTCCTAAAGAAAACAAGGTCAAATTTTCTTACATAAAAATAAAGGGACACAGGATAGGCATAGGAAGAAGAAGGGCAAAGCCAAGATCAAATATTGGTATAAGATGGTAGTAAAATTGAAGGCCACAATTCTACCTAGTGACTATTATACAAATCTATTAAATAAATTGAAAATTTTGAATCAAAAAGTGGTAGGTGTTAAGGAGTATATTGAAGAGTTCTGTAAGTTGACAATTACATCATGTCATATAGAAAAGGATGTGGAAAATATTGATAGATATATTAATAGATTAAGGTATAATATTTAGGATGAAATCATCTTAGTTAGTCCAAGGACACTTTGGGAATGCTACTAGTATGATTTTAAGGTAGAGGATAAGCTAAATAGAAGGTAAACTCAACAAAATAAGGGTAGGGGTTGAAGTTATAGAGGTAGAGTCCAACAAGGAGGAAGAGGTACATCTTAAAAGTCAAGTTCAGAGCCAAGTACCCCTCAAGAACAATTATATAATTTAAGAGGTGGATTCAAAAGGAAACCTTAATTTAGAGGAGGATACACATAAAGAGGAAGAATATTTACTAGATTCACTAGAAAATGTTTTAGATGTAAAAAATTTACAAGTCATAGATTTTGGGAGTGTCCAGAGGAGCCCCAAACTAGATTCTCTAGGATTGAAAGTAGAAATCAAGTAATTTAAGTAGAGGAAGAAACTATGGGTCATACATATCACATAGAAGAGCCAAAAGTTGGATATTCCTTGATAATAAGGAGGGTGTTGATAAAACCACCCAAGGAGAAAGATCCTGCCCAAAGAAAGACACTATTTCAGACAACTTGAAAATATCAAGGTAAATTATGAAAAACAGTTATTGATTTAGGCAGTATTAATAATCTAGTGTCAGTATTTAAAGTAATTACACATCCAACCCCCTATAAGGTCTCATGGTTTTAAAAGGGTAACAAGCTCTTGTGAATTAACAATGTTGGGTAGATTTTTAGATTGGAGGGTACAAAGACAAGGTTTTATGTGATATAATGTTAATGGATATGTGTCATGTGCTCTTAGGAAGTCCTTGTAAATATTATATAAATACTACTCATGATGGAAATAAGAATGCTTACACCTTGGAGAATGATGGCATAAGTCACACACTACTACATCTAAAAGAAGAAGGAAATGGACAAGGGACTAGTTCAAGAGTTATTATGGTGAGTAAGAAGGATTTATTGAATGCTATGAAAGGGGAAGAGTTGGGTTTTGGAGTGGTAATCAGACCAAGGAATATTATAAAAACCACCAAGTTTAATGATATACTTCAATAGGTATAAAACATGTTGGAATAATTTGTTGATATTTTGGTGGATGAATTGCCTAATGAGATGCCACCTATTAGGAGTATTAACCACCATATTGTCTTCATACCAGGTACAAGTTTTCTAAAAAATGATGCGTACAAGATGATCCCTTGAGAGAAGGAAGATATTTAGAAGCAAATACAAGAACTTTTGGATAAGAGATTGATAAAAGAGAGCCTCAAACTATGTGTAGTAGTAGTTGTACTAGTTTTAAAGAAGGAGGGAGATTAGAGAATGTGCATTGAATCTAGGGCAATAAATAAGATAATAATAAGGTATAAATTTCCTCTTATAATAAATGAATATTTAATGGACTCTTTAAGTGTTTCTAATTGTTTCTCTAAGATTGATCAAAAGAGTGGTTATCATCAGATAAGGATAAAGGAAGGAGATGAATGGAAGACTAATTTTAAGACTAATGAGGGCCTATATGAATGGATTGTTATGCCATTTGGTATCACTAACACCCCAAGTACATTCTTGAGACTCATTAATGAAGTCTTAAATCCTTCCATTAGTAAATTTTTCATTGTATATTTATATGATATATTGATTTACAATCCAATCAAAGAAGAGCATCTTCAACACCTTAGAATGGTGATGCAAAAATTAAAAGAGAAGAGGTTATTGATTAACCTTAATAAGTTTTTGTTTATGAAGATAGAGCTGGTGTATCTTGGGTATGTGATTTCCCAAGGTGTCTTGAAGATGGACAAAGATAAATCAAAATTCATCATTGATTAGCCAACTCCTAAAATAACTTATGAGGTGAGAATTTTTCATGGCTTAGCAATATTTTATAATAATTTTATCAAAAAAATTAGTGGGATTTGTGAAAGCATCATTGACACCATAAGAGGGTATATAAAGATATTTGTGTGGACTAATATTGCTAAAAAGAATTTCTAGTTTTTGAAGAAAATTATAGAGTAACCTGTGTTTGCATTTCTTGATTTCAATAAGGTTTTTAAAGTTGAGTGTGATGCAAGTGGGGTGGCCATTGGAGTTATCCTAAGTCAAGAAGGAATACCTATAGCATACTTTAGTGAGAAGTTAAATGAGGTAAATAAGAGGTATTATATCTATGATTTAGAGTTTTATGCTATGGTTCAAACCTTAAAGAAGTGGAGGCACTATCTAATTCCAAATGAATTTATCATATTCATAGAGAATCATGTACTTCAGTTCATAACTAGTCATCCTAATATAAGTCAAAGGCATATGAAGTAGGTGGAGTATTTACAAAACTTCACTTTTTATCATTAAGCACAAAAAAGGATAAACTAATAAGGTAGCAGATGCTTTAAGCACAAGGGTTTTGATGATAAGAGAAATTCAGATTGATATTAGGGGAATAAAGTCACTCAAAGAGTTGATTGAAATTGATTTATACTTCTAACAAGCATATAAGACTTGCAAGCATCTAACTACTAAGAATATATATCCTTGGATGGAGTACATGTTATAAGATGGTTTTTTGTTTAAGGAAGTTAAGATTTGTGTGACAAGGAGTTCAATGAGAGAGAATTTGATTATGGAAAAGCATTGTAGGATTTTAGCAGGTCATTTTCACTTTGAAAAAACTTTAGCTTAGCTAAGTAGTCATTATTATTGGCCTAAAATTCAAACAGATGTAAGGAAATTTGTATAAAGATGTAAAGTATGTCAATTTTCTAAAATAAAGATCACTAATACAAGTATTTATCAACCCTTACTAGTTCCAATTTGACCTTGGGACTCCATTAACATAGATTTTATATTGGGGTTACCAAGAACTTAAAGAGGGCATGATTCCATTTTTGTAGTAGTGGACATATTTTGAAAGATGGCACATTTCATACCATGAAAAATAACTAATGATGCTACTCATGTGGATAACTTATTTTTCAAATATATGGTTAGATTACATGGTATTCCAATGAGTATTATCTTAGATAGAGACACTAGATATGTGGGTCACTTCTAAAGGATCTTGCACAAGAAATTAGGAGCAAACTTGAACTTTAGTTCATCCCACCACCCTCAGACTGATGGATAAATTGAGGTGGTCAATAGGATTTTGGGTAATTTGTTGATGTGTCTAATGAGGGATAGTCCTAAATAGGTGGATTTAATCTTATCAAAAGTAGAATTTGCCTATAATGACTCACTCAATAGAAGTATAGGAATGAGTCTATTTTAAGTTGTATATAGTATGCACCCAAGAGGAGTCTTTGAGTTAAGATACCTAGGTAATATGGAAAAAATAAGCACTAAGGGAAAAGAGTTTGCTATTTCTATGTAAGATGTGCATGAGCAAGTTAAGAAGCAATTGGAGTTGAGTGTGAAAAAATACAAACAACATGCAGATCTTAGGAGAAGAGAATTCAATTTTCAAGTTGGGAACATGGTGTTATCTCATCTGAGGAAGAAAAGGTTTCCAAAATACAAGTAAAATAAACTATAAATGAAGAATATTGGCCCTTGTAAGGTCATTATGAAGTTATCCAATAGTGCATATTAAATAGAGTTGCCTAGTGGTGTAGGAATCTCTCCCATTTTTGATGTTGTAGACTTGTATCTATTAAAATAAGGGGATGATAGTGTTAAAATAACTATAAATGAAGAAACAATGGACCAAGAATGGGTAAATCAGTTTACACAAGCCAAGAAAGAGAAACTTGAATTCATCTTGGACAATAAAGTTAGTAGAAGAACTAGAGACAAGGAGTATTACTAATACTTGGTGAATTGGAAATGTCATCCTATAGAGGGTGCCACTTGGATGAATGAATCAAACATCATCAAGCATGGAGGTACTCTTGAAGACATCATGAACAAGATTTCATGATTTAGTTTTTTATTCCTAGGGAGTATGATGTAGGAGTATCACCTAGGAAGATAATTGCAATCAATTTTTTGTCTTAGTACATGGGTATGTGCATGGAGTTGGGGGATAATTCCATGGACATTTCCTATAACGTAATCACATTATTTAATAACATGGTGATATTATTGAAAAGAAATAATAAAATTATTAAAATTATGGCTTGATAATTATTGAGCCATAACGTGATCATGTTGTTTAAAATAAATAACACGATCATGTTCCCTGTGTCACCAAAAAAATTAAAAGCTGAACCTGAATGCAAAATTTCCTCATTTTGCATTTGAGTTATTTCTTTTCCCTCACTCTCATCCACTCTATGATCACATTTTACCTTAATGAGGCCAAACCTTGTTGAAATTCATCCCAAGAATCTTGACACATCGACTAATTGATGATGTCATCATTTAGAAGAGGTAAGTTCTAAAAATCTACACCTATTAACTATAAATTTTAGTATTTTTTGTTATTGTCATTATTTAAATGGTAATTTATTTATTTTAAATATCTTATCTTGTTAACCCTCTTTTTCCTTAACCTAACCCTCCACTTAACCTTTTTGTTCCTCAACCTAACCCTCCTCCTAGCCCTCTTGTTCCTCCTCCTATCCCTCCACCTATCCCTCCTCCTAACCCTCCTACAGTTCTACAAAATCCCCTAGGCAATTAGGAGAGTCTATTCGACCACATTATGGAAAATAAAGTTAAAATTGAAAAATTAATTGGGAGAATGAGGGATCCCACTTCTACTAATACCCACTACACATATCTAACCAATTCCTTAGATTCATTATTAGGTCAAATTGATTCTACAATGAGTCAAATTGATAGATGGGCTTAATATCGAGATAGTTGAATGGCTTATTATGCTAAAAAGTTATCAGCACATGAGGTCAAGAATAAAGACATATCAAAAGCCTCCTTTTATGATTTATTCATTGATCCAATCACTAATGTACCATTTCCAATAACTACTAAACATTTTATAATCTATAATTACCAAAATAATTTAATCATAACTATTTTTTGGGACCGATGATGGATGGTGTTTGATTATCCACTATGTAACAACCATAAGGTCTCATTGTATTTTTTGATAAAACTCTATTGTGATTATATTCTCAATGAGATTCCAAATTATTTTGATTATAATGAATTTTAGGATTGAAGGAAAATCTCTACATCATCTAATCATCTTGAAAGGATTCATATCCAAAATCCATTTGAACCTAAAGTCCCCTCTAAAATTTAGTAGGTTGTAGAGATAGACACTCTACATACACCTAGTTTGTTCATTGATACACTCATTTAGCATATGAGTAGGCTCTCAAAGACTAAGACTAGATATATGCCACCTAATGCCACCTAATGTGCATACCCAACCCCACCCTTGAAAATCTTATGGAGTTATATGCATTTGACCTTATGATGATGATGGTGCTAGTGGTTTAGAGGGATTGGATAATATACTTATGAGTGATGAATTTTTGGCATGCACATTTGGTGTGAAAGCACCAACCACTACATAGATACATGTATATATTACATAAATGTCATGTTAAATTTAAGTTATATTTACAAATTTAATTTAGCTAACAATTAATTTACATAGAAATTGAATAATATATACGTAATTTTTATGTCTCGGGAGTTGATAATGCCTTCATCATCACAATAAAGATTTGAAATATTTGATTTAATGTATCCATTGTTTACATTTTTAGATCCATTTTCTAGCCCATCCACTACTGTATCTATCTCTATTAGGATGACACATTTTACTTATACATAGTTAAAATTTTGATTTAATCTTATGCTCTATGTACATATAGTCTATGTATATTTGCCTTATAAGTTTAAGTTAAATTTATCTATCAAAGATCTCAAAATTTAAGTACAGTGTTATTAAATACACTCTTGGTTTAATAAAGGATAAAAACTTTCCATATATATTTGATACTTTATAGAAAATAAAGTGAGACCTTATTTGCATTTAGTTGATGGCTCAAGTAAACACTCTTCCATCATTGTGAGCCAAGATAAACATATGCATTGATGCTACAATGTCATTTGCATAGGCACTTGTAGAGGTATATATTAATTTATAATTTTAAATTATAAAAATAGACTTACTTAAATAATCTTACTACATACTTAAGTCGAATATGACTTATGTGAATGTATTGTGTATGTAGGGTTGTCCCATGACATCTGATAGTCCCATTAAGATGATTAATAGGGAAACTTATCATGTTTCTTCCCTATTTTAGATGTATATTCAAACAACTAAGCTTGCTACTGACTCATTTGAGTAGGACTGTGAGCTTGCTATGACAACCTAATTTCTCTCTAAGCTGAATAACCTATTTGATCCATAGATTATCATGGTTGATTAGTTGATTAACTAATATTTGATTAAGCTTTATGACATATGTTGATTATGGGATATTTATGTGTTGCTTAATTTATATGATTAATTTGCTATGATTTAATAGTATTTTTATATTTTGTACATTGTGATCATGTTTATTAATTATACCACATTATTTTATGGATATAAGGATGTTTCAAACTAACTACCTTCATTGTTATAAGGTGGATGTAGGACAAATTC